>JASDQU010106941.1:73856-97151 GCA_032191745.1 Picea mariana | reverse complement strand
AAGCAGGTAGGTTTGTTGTACTTACCTATCCCCAGCGCTCACGATCTCTCCACGACCCCTGCGACCTCCGCAACCTCTCCATGACCTCTCCACGACCCCTGCGACCTCGCGACCTCCCGACGTCCTCTGTCCAATGATTACACAGAGCTCGCGACCACGAATACCACAAATTTATGCTCGTGACCACAGATCTCTCACAGAAGCGATTACGCCAACAAAATTTTGTAAACATTGCAAATTCGATGTGTGGCTAATATATAAACCATCTCCGAACATCTTTCGGCCGAACTAGTTTTCGGCCGAACAATATTTCGGCCGAACTATCTTTCGGCTGAAAAATTATTGTCGGAAAGAAAATATCCGGCCGACCAAATTTCTACATGCAAATCGAGGGGGAGGTTATTGCACCGTTCGATTTGATGTTTATTTTTTCGGCCGAAAATAGTTCGGCTGGAAATAGTATCTTTCGGCCGAAAAATATTTTTAGTTCGGCCGAAAAAAGGTTTTTCGAAATTTTGGAGACTTGATTGTCACGAAAGTGTAACCCACCTTCGTGATTCCACCCACATATCTTTACCAACCTAATCTAACCTTTTTTTCGACTAACCTTTTTTTTGAGAGAAATTGCACTTATATTAATATATAAAGTTTTACCTTGGGAAAATTTATAAGTTACATAGTTCATGGAGATATAGCTTCTCCTCTTCACCTCCCTCTAAGGTATAAAAACAATACTCACCAATACCAGAAATATTACTAATATGTCGAGCAATCCACAAAATACCTCCAATTAGCTCCAAAACAAAATGTACAGATTGTCTGTAGTAAGGCTCAACTGTGATCATAATGTGACTGTACATGCTGGCTGATCCACACTAAAGATATATCTTTACCAGAGCTTAAGTGTCATTGTGGGACCCAAATGACCATCTCCCCCTGGTTGTAATTAATTCCACCCTCTTGGAAGTTCAATGCACTTTTAGAAAGTGTATCTGCCTATTGATTAAACTCTTTGAAGACATGGGTGAAACATAGGGTCCTGAAACCTTCACCTAGATATTTAACCCTCTCTTTCCAACAATGTAGATTAAGGATCTGAAGATTACCTCTCCGATTCAACCAGTGTATGACGATTCTTGAGTCTCCGAAAACTTGAAGGTACTGAAGATGTAATCAAGTTGCTACGGTAAGTAGGGCCCAAACTCCCAAAATCTTGGCTCTATTGTTTGTACCCGATCCACAATTTAGTGACCATCTATATTATGTATGCTTGCCAATCCTGATAAGACCACCAACACTGCTTTTCAAACCTCGATCCTGAACATCGCCGTCAAACCACCCTGTTGGTGATCCCCCAAAGAGCACTGGTGGGTGGTGTGAAGGTCAAACCAGATGAACTCTTGCCTATGGACTACCTATACCACCAAGTATCATGTGAGAAATCAAATTTAAAAAGGGATGACCAATATAAAAAATTACCCGATTTCGCTCTAGCCATACATTCCAGCAAAGAATGGCTGGTAAATGTGGAAAGGATGTACAATTAATTGACCATTCTAGAAACCATGATTGAAGAGTGGCTCCCATCCATCTAAATTTTAATTTAAGTGCTTTTGTCAATTGTAACCAAGCATGTTGGGAGAAACTACAGTGAGTCATAATGTGTAAAAATGTCTCTGCCCCCTGATGGCATAACCCATAAATGCTTGGCTCAGACCAACCCCTTCGTTGAAGGTTGTCCCAGGTAAGGACCCTATCTTCCAACAAGAACCACGTAATTTTTTTTATCTTTATCACAAGATCCCAAGTCCATAGCCTTCGATGCCACCAACTGCTTTTGTATAACCAATATTTACTGGCTATTGCCTCATATGCATTTTTTGCTGTGATGAAGCCCGATAGGTCTCCCCCAGTCTAGATAAGAGTATCTAGTCTGTCAGTCAGTTCAATGCTGGAAGCCATCAAGGCTTTGAGAAACAGATCCCATTCTGCTGCCTTTGCACCTGAACCCCAACTCTTCACTTCATTTCCATTGAGCCAAAACAACCCATGTCCTATTTGTTCCTCTTGCCTGAAATAAGAAATGGATGCCTTCTCGCTTTAGGGCTGTGATTAGAGAGGGGAATAACCTGGAAAAATTGTTTAGACCCAAGATAAGATATTCTCTTATGCGAATTGAGTGCCTCGTACTAGGAATCCAGGCCAACCACTAGGTGATTACCTCCACAAACTTAACCAGGCTTCGCCAAAAGAGCGAAGCTTTGTGGGTCTGCTTCAGATTCATTCTCAACCAGGACACACCATAAGTAGTTGGAAGGTACTTATCCTTTATCACTTTGTGCCAAAGTCCCTCATTCATCAAGCAATGCCACAAATTATTCGAAGCTAAAGCTTTTTTGAACATAGGTAAATTATTGACCCCCCATCCGCCTTGTGGTTTTGGTTTGGAAATTTTATCCAAGTTGCAAAGATGAATCCGTTCCTTTGCCCCACTACCTGACCACAAGAATTTGAACATTAGATGTTTGATCCTGGTAAGAACCGATATTCGAATAATGGCTACCGTCAACCAGTAGACTGGAAGGCTCTCCAACATTGATTTAACGAATACATACCGTCCTCCCAAGGAAAGCCAATGGTGGCACCAGAGCCCGATCCACTTCTCATATTTATGGATTAGCCAACACCAATCTTCAACTCTCTAATTAGTGGGCTTAAGTAAAAACCTCAGGTACTTGAAACCTTTCGAAAGGTCCACAAAATTGTAGGGAAAGAGTGACTTCAATGACTTCACTTGTCCGCTGATAATCCTGAGAAATGAAAGGTTGACTTAAGAGAATTGATAAGGAGTCCAGATGATCGAAAAAATGAAGACAATAAGGAATCAATGGCCTTCCATTCATTTATACAAGCTGTAGTCATAATGAGGACATCACCCACAAATAAGAGATTGAAAATCTTATGGGAGCGAGAAATATTAACACCTGTAATAATCCCCTTTGTCTAAGCCTTGTTAAGTAGGAGGCAGAGTCCTTCCATTACTAAAATAAAAACAATGGTGATCAAGGGCACCCTTTCCTGAGGCCACAACCACTATGGAAAAAACGAGTAGGTCCGCCATTGATCAAAACTGAGAAAGTAGCAGTGGTTACGCAACACATAATCCAATTTGTAAGCACAAGGCCAAATCCGGTCTGGAGAAGAATCAATCTAAGAAAATCCCAATTAACACATTCATATGCCTTCATTAGATCCAGTTTAAGAATAAGAGCCTTCATCCTTTTTACTTTAATGTTGTGGAGGCATTCTTGGGTTGTTCCCAATGCATCCATAATGTGTTTGCCTTTTAGAAATCCTAGTTTCTCCTCTGAAAATGCCCTTGAGAGGACATGTTTAATCTTGTTTGCTATGACTTTTGCAATAATCTTGTATGCCAAGTTACACAATTCTATAGATATGAAGTCCCCAAAAGTGATTGGCTTGCTCACCTTCGGAATGAGGACTAGAAATGTCAAGTTTAAGGATCTCTCCATAGTGCCCTCCCTCCTTGACTCCTCTAATGCCTCAAGAATGTCGTCCCTTACCAGATCAAAGGAGTGGAGGAAGAATTCCACCGTCCACCCATCCGGCTCGGGAATTTTTTCCTTGGCGAATCCCTTGAGAACTCCTTCGATTTCTTCTTTAGTGCAAGGCCCTTCAATGGATAAAATGTCTATCTCCTCAATAAATCGTGGAAAAAGTTGTACTGTGATCACCTGCTCCAGAATTGTACTATGTCCAGTGTCAATGTAGAATGATTTAAAATGTCTCACCTCTTATGAAACCAGTGCCTCATGTCCTGAGTGATAGATGTCGTTTTCATCCTTGATTTCCCAGATAGCTTTACGGTTTCGCCTATGGTTCGCAAAATGTTGATTTTTTGTGTGTTATGGTCACCTTTTTGCAACCAAGTCGCTTTACTTCTTTGTCTCCACAATTCTCCTCTGCTAGGAGAATCTTACTTCGATTTTGCTCTAGAATTTTGAGTTGGAAATCCAAGTCCCCTGAATATGAACTAAGAGCCTTCACAAGGTATCACTTACCTAGCTTCTCCTCTATCAAGTCAAGTTCTAGATGTTTATTATGCTTCATCTCTTTTCCCCAAGATTTCACTCTTAGTCTTAGAAATTTCAGTTTCCATATGAGTCTTTTTTGTGCCGAGGATTCTCCCTCAAAAGAAGTATAGTTCCATACCTTTGAAACTAACTCACCGAAACCCTCTTCTCCCAACCAACAAGGATTCAACTTGAAATGGAAAGTAACCCTTCGTTGGCAATTGTCTAGTTGGAGTATAACAAAAGCATGGTCTGAGATAAAGGGTAGGGCTACCCAAGACCTATGCCTCCCAACAACCTTGAGCAAGTCGTCAACCATGTAAATCCTGTCCAGTATTTTAGAAATTTACTTCATCCCACCTCTGCCATTATGCCAAATGGGCCCACAATCAATGGGGATTATATCCACTAACCCCTTTTCTTGGGAAATTTCTTTAAAATACCACGCCAAAGGGTCCAACTGGGCTTTGTCACCCCACACTTCACCAATAGACAAAGTGAAATTGAGGTCACCTGCAACAATTAATTTTTTATTGTCCAACAATCCACTATTAACCACCTTATCCCAGGAAAATTTCTGGTCTGTACATGACCCGTAGCAGTTAACCAAGGTAACCGACATATTAAGTTCATGTAGTATACCTGTCAACAAAATGCCTCCACAACTTGAAAAGGAAGAAAGAGTAAATTTTAATAGATTCCATGCTACACAGAGACCCCTAGAACATCCTTACGAACTGACAACACACATCATACAGTTTGGTCGAAGGGTACTAAGAAAGGCTCACACTTTTTTATCTTCCACCAGTGTTTCTTGGAAAAAGAGAATATCAGGTAACAAGTTCGATAATAATCTTCGAAGGGAGGCTAACTTGGGAGCCCCTCCAACTCCCCTAATATTTAGGGAGAGTAGGATCATTATTTTTCCCTGGCTAGGGCTTTAATACCTCTAAGAGTCCCTTGCTCATATGAGTGAGTGTCTGGATGTGTCAAGTGATTTTCCTTTTAATTGAATTTTCTATGTGCACTTATGGTATTTAAAGGAGAGAGATCACTCCCCATTCCACTTGACCAAGATAAATATTTTACAACCAACTCTTGTCAGATAATTGTCCCTCCCTCAGATTGACCTAGGGTAAAACCCTCCTCACGACTAACCTCAACCTGTCCCTGAAAAATGGGTAGGGGAGTAGGTAACTACAAATTGCGGTAAGTGGGAACCAAGGTGTCAAGGACATCGCCCAGAGAACTCTCCCCAATCTCTAACATCCTAATACCCCGAGTATCCCTTCCCCACCCCTCTGATGTGGAAGGACTACCCCCCGTGCTCGATTTGCACTTAGAAGAAGGCTCAGTAGTACCCCCCAATCCCAAACTAGTTGCATCAAACCTTGGGTTCAAATTTTCCCCCAAATCCTTAGTTGAGATAGAATGTAAGGCAGGTGCAAGAGGATGTTCACTAGTTGGAAGAGTGGAAAATTTTCGTGTATCTAACTCTAAGGAAGTCAACGTCGAGAATAAAGATGGACAAAGTTTTTGTAAGTTATCGGCTTCAATATCCAATGCCGGTGTAGAACCTGAGTCTTCAAACATTAGGTTTACTTCCCCACTCCAAAGTGAGTTGAACCCAAGAGAAACATAGTAGGTGGTCTTCTGAGGCATAGAAGACTTTAATTCCTCCTCGTACTGAAAACCTGGACAATTTCTTCCCAAGTGTCTCATTCTCCGAAAAAAATAACACCTAAAGGGGACGCCCAGATAGTCCAGCTTTTGCCCAATAACTCGCTTGTGCCATTCAATGTCCAAGGCCTTCAGGAGGCCCTTATCAATATCCAGTTCAACCATGACTCTTCCCGTCCTCCTATCAGTCCCTTTGAGGGCCTCTTCATCAACAACAAGGAAGCATCTCAGTGCATTTCCAATAGATGTTAAAGATTTTGCATTCCATAGATGTAAAGGAAACCCCAAGAGTAATACCTACACATTTCTGTGATGGAAGTAGTCCGAGGCAGGGTCAAAAATTACTCTCCAATGCTTGAGCATAAGGATGCCTCCCTTAGTGATCCAATTCATGGCTATAACTTTCTCGGATTCCTTTGAAGTCTTAAAAAGGAAGCAAATCCAACCCCTAGTTAGCGTCACCATCTCTGGAGTATACCCCAACATCGAGTCCCAAGTAATGTGCACCCAATCCTCTAAATTGTTTCTAAACCACGCTCTATACAATAGCCTCCCAACCAGAGCACGTAGAGCCAAGGAGTAGGTCTCTTCCAGACCAACACCTCCCCCTAATACCATCCTACACTTCAACTTGTTATATTTCTAGGGTCTCGCCCCAAGGCCCTGTCATTCACCTAGTCTACAAGAGCTTGCTAAATTACTTCGAAGTGTGTTCTGTAAAAATGGGTTTCGAAATACTTTAGCCTTGCACCGAGCTTCACCCTGGCTCGTCCTCTCCACTCCTATGAAGGGTGCTACTGTATTCCCCAAAACAACTCCTAGAGCACGAGGTAAGTTCGAGGAATTGTTCTTCCCTCTGCCTCCTTGGAATTTGATCCAGAGTTCTTCATCCTTGAAAAATAGTCCTTCATTACTCCATAGAGCCTCGTCCTCAACACTCATCAAAGCACTGACCTCAGCTTCCATCCAGCTACCTAAAAACCCACCACCTGCCTGAAAAGATGTCCCTTCAATACTTAGGTGTAAGCACATCAGAACAATGTTTGCACATTTCTTGGGAAGATGTGACAACAAACCAACTGGTTTAGAAAAAGAATTAACAACAACCCCCTAGGTACCTACCCACCATTATATAATTTAAAACAATGTCCTTCCCAAATCAAGAACCATGTGTTAAAGTAACAAATCAAGGCCAGGACCATCTTCCATTTTGTCGGTTCCTCGTGCCTTTGTGCAAGATTACAAGGTCTAGTTGCCAAAGTCTGCTCCTGGAACCTTGGTTACAAAGCCTTCTCCCGGCATTCTCCAACCTAATCTACCTGCAATACTGTTGCGACAGTTTGTATTGTAGAATAAAAATTAAATGGATACATCACGATTTTCAATGATTCATTTACAACTTTTATTCCAAGCATACATGAATTTAAACGTAGATGGATTTTCGACATCACTCAATTGAATCTAGATTCACATGTGATAATCATACTTTAACATATCAACCTTCAACATCTAATTAAACACGTGTGTGTGTGTGTGTGTGTGTGTGTGTATTTCAACCAAAATTTCAATATTCAAACAAATTCCCATTTTATTTCATATGCAATGATATAATTGTATTCCAATAGGAAATTCAAGTTATACAATGTCAAAAATTAATTCTGCATTCCAATTCAATAACTTAGAACAACTACAACAACGATAACATTCATGTCTTCAAATTTAAAACAATATTCAATTAAATAAATTTAAAACAACATAGAATATTCCAACAATGCTAGAATTTACAAGTGATAATGTATGTAAGGATTACCATCATTGAAGGATTGTTGTTGAAGCTTTGCATCAACCATGGATTATTTTGTGTCAATTTTAATGGAGTTTCGTCAATCTTCGTCGGAGCTTGCCGATTGTTGGATTGACCCACCAATTACCACCTCGCGAACACCCATGGGTACTCTTCTTCCCCAAAGTCCCTTGAGTTGCAACGAGGCCATATAGATACCAAAACCACTAACAAAAGATTGATGTTCAAGCTCACAAGCTTTGAGGTTCCCACCTCAAAAAAACACATCAATATCCAAAGTCTCAATATAAATGCTCAAGATCAGTGGTCGTTACAACAATCATCCAAAAATAGGGTGTAAGAAGTCCCTCCCTTGTCCCAAGACCTTTCTTTTATAACATCCCTAGTGCACATGAAATTATCAATTAAATTTTTTAAAATAAATCATTTTCTTCACCCATTTTTCTTGGTTTCCTAAAATTGCTCGATGTTTCTTAGTTTTTATTCAAGATTCCTCAACTTTTCTTGACTCCTAGCTTTTCCACTAGATGTTTTTTAGATTTTCTTGACTCTTAGATTTTCTCCTAACTTTTCTTGATTCTTATATTTTCTCCCAAATGTTTCCCAATGTTTCTTGAATCTTAGTTTTTCTCAATGCTTAATAGTTCTTAGAAATGAAATTTCCCTATTAATTAATTAACGAAAATAAAAACATTTAATTAAAACTCAAGCTTACTTTCTAATGGTTATTATTTTACTTTGAATTTCCCCAAAATGTTATTGATGCAAAATCTTATTAAGTCTATCAATTAAAAAAAAATTCTTCTTTCTAAGTGTAGAGAAATAATTAGCATTTTTCCTCATTGATAATTTCCAAGAATAATTTTTCTGTGTAACCTTCCCTTAAGTTATTTTTCACTTTTACTTTCAAATATCAATTCAAAATTTCATAAGGATACCAAGGGTGCCAACACGCCATGCACTTCAGGACTTAAATGACATACTCCAAGGTTGTCATGTGTCATGCCCTTCAAGTATCTAACCTTGAGCAATGAGAAAAGTGATGCAACTGCGGAGACACCATTAACTTATGTTGTTGACCCTATTGAGAGACTAATTGTCACACCCTAAGACTTGACCTGGGCATGTACAGTCCCTCCATGAACCAAGACATCCGAAATGGGTGAGTCAACGGATGCTCGTTTATTTTATAAGTGAAGTTTGGGTTACTTGGGCACGCGGCGCGATGCCAAGTACGACTTCACCGAAGTGACTTGCAACGAAGGTTAAGTGGTGACTTGACTAAAGAGCCAGTTGGGTGGGCACGCGATGAAGACATGGGCGCCCCACCAAAGAAACAAATGATTGATGAGTATGGGCACGCCGAAGGCATGTGCATCCAGCATAACACACAAGGGATGGCTTGACAGATGCGAAACCAAGGATGGGTGCCCATGGGAACTTTGGGCGCCCCATCAATGAGACAAGACGTCCAAGCAAGATGAGTGCCCAAGACACGTGACAGACGCCTTGTGTGCGATTGGGAAAGGAAATGGACAAAGGCACAAGTTGGGCACGTTTAACCAAAGAGTGACAAGTTGGCTAAGGAATGGCACACCCAAGGAAGGGGCGTGCACCTGTTGACGATTCAGCTTGAGTTGCGAAAGTGGAAAAATGATTGAAAGAGTGTGTCATCTTGCGGACGAAGGGGCATGTCATTTGGAATGGGAACATTTCCGAGCAAGGGCACGTGCCTATATAACCAAGCGAGCTATGAACTGAAAAATCATCCAAGGAAGGCAAGGTGACATCTCATAATCATATATTAGAGTTCTGAGGCAGAGACAAAGGAAGGAGGGTGAGCTCCCTCCCCAAGGAGCCAAGTAGACCCTTGAGGGTAACTTGAGTTTCCTTGGGAAAGTTTGTACTGAGATAGAAGGGTGAGCTCATCTAGACCGAGGAAGCTGACGATGGGTGAAAGTATGCGAAGATTGAAGAGTGTCACAGGTCGCACCAAATCTGAGGCTGCGAAAGTATCTTGCGATAGTTTCTCTGCAAGTCTGGCAAGACCAATGAAGACGGTCAAGGCAGAGAAGGGATCTCATGCAGTAGAAGATCTGTGAAGTATTGGTGGTGGCATGTGGGCTCTCTGTGATGGAGTCTAACCAAGATTCAAGTGTCAACACATGAAGGGTGCACAAACTTGGCAAGAGGTAGGGACGATCGTAGAGGAGTAGTGAAGGTTGCGAACAAAATATGGAAAAGTGGGTAGATGCGTTCAACACGATGGTAGGTCTGCGACGATGACCATTCATGGAGCATAAATGATGAATATGCCAATTATTGCTAAGCCATGTGCTCTATGTTTATTATTTTGTTGTAACAACAACTATGGCTCAGTTCTTTGGAAGTTTATAAAGAAATGGTGTTACGCTGGTTTGGCTGCCCACTTGTGCATTTCGTCTTGTTACTTTGCATGAATCGTTTCTTTCTACTTTTGAAGCTAAGTATAAGATAACACAAACATAACATAAGTAATAAATGAATATGTAATGAAGTAAGGCATATTCCAGATTAAGTGTTTTGGTGTATCTTTTCTATCAAAAGAACGATTGTGGTGTCGCACGATGACTAGGAGCATCGGGTGATTTTGTCGCCCGACCACAAGCTCTCCAGGCCCGTGACAGATGGTATCAGAGCGCAAAAACTTAAGCAGTCGAGCAAGGTCAATTTGGGTTTGTTGAGAAATTGGTGTTTGTGAAGGTAATTCTATGGTGATGGAGGAAACACCGTCATAGAGTTGCAACAATGATCGCAGGAGTTCAAGAGTAGTTGGTGAGTTGGGTCATTGTCGTGACTTGGGATGAAAGAATGAAGTTTGGGTTGCAAAGTAGACAAATAAGCATGATTTCCACCATGACAACTTTGTTTCATGCACTACTGATATTTGTGCATGGTGTCCTAGTGCGAAGACATTATAGGGCGTGAAGATGAAATACGAAGAAGGAAGGTTCAGTTGAATGCATGGTTCAGATCATAGTTGGGTACATTTTCCACCAGGCCAACTTCATGCCATGCATTACCGAAGAGAAGTTGGGTCAGTTAGGTTGCGATTGAGGATCATAGATTTCAGACGGATGTTGGTTAAAAAGAGGAGACTTGATGATCAATTGATGTGCATGGTGCTGAGGAATTGTAGGGTGCGAAGATAACAGACAAAGGAATGAAGATGTGTTCAATTGGGAGACACGAGGAAAGTGACTTAGACGTATTTCAAACATTGCAATGTTTCGATTGGAGGCTTGTGCAGATATTCTTGGGTGCACCTCACTAAGACATATCTGTAGCATTGGTGTGAGGAAACCAAGCACACAGACATGATGATTAGAGGCAACAGGGTTGGGAGCATGAGAAGCTTGGGACTTAGACAGATTTTGAAGTGTGCAAAATTGGCCTGTTCATGAAGCAACTAGGACAAGCTTGTGTAGGCAGGTTGTTGGTGAAGTAGTGACCTGATTCATGTATGTGACCAAGGAAGGGATGAATGGCAGAAGGCATGAAGTTCTGTTTCAAGGAAGAGAGAAGAGATAACAAGGGAGTATTTCACGAAATCTGTCAAGAACTACAATGAGCATGATGTAGAACAAGATATTTGAGGGAATTTTCCAGTGGTATGGGACATCGAGTTGTTGGTGGTATGGGACATCAGGTGCATGAAAGTTCTTGAGGAGATTGACTAGTGCAGATTGACTCAGAGTTATTGATTGGTAGACGTATTGACACGGACGTGCAACATGTGCGAAATTCCTTGGGTGGTCCCTTTAACTTGAATAACTTGGGAGATTGTTGAGGTCATGCGGACAAAACTCAACACTTGCAAGAATCATGTGAAGGATGTTGTGGGCTTACAAATCGGAGGATTCCAGAGGCAGAATGAAATGAAGCACGAAGAAAGAAGTAGTGTGGAGGTGATTGTTGGATGTGCAAAACCAATACACTTAGACATTTCATGGACATGTGACAAATAAGATGGGATATTGGCCGATGAATCCAGGATCATACTTGACTTGGGTAGACTCATCAAGCGAACTAAGGTGCCATGAAGGGAACATATGCAACAACGATGGGGCGGTCCTGGGAATCTTGCAGTCTGTGGGATGAATAAAGAGAGCGAATTTGATTGGTCTCATGTGTGGCAGACGTGCAGTGATCTCCTTGAGTTTTAGAATAGGTTGGATATGCGACGAGTTGGGTGTGATGATTGGTGGAAGTGAAAACAAATTTTGAAACTGAGATGAAGGAAGATTTATTTTTGGGGCAAAATTGCAGCACGACAGGGAAAAGGAAGATGCCTTGGAGATAATTGCATGAATGAGTCAAGTTGTGGATGGGAGGAGATCAATTTGACATGGAGGTGTGCCAACTTACAAGCAATGATGGTTGGATCGACCATCCAACTACTCGACACTTGCACGAACTAATGCACAACAACGTGGTGAAGGGGTCAGACTTCAAGCATAACGATCCGTTGGTGCAACACTTGGTTTTTGCAGAAGAACTTCATGAAAAAATTGGATATCAACGAAGAGGCAAGTTTGATATTGCTCTCATGCTTTTGGGTTGGACAAGGTGATAACGAGGAAAATAGAAACGACTAAGTTTTGACATGAGGAAGTACATCTCATGACTTGTGTGTGACGGTTGGAATAATCACCCAACCAATACAAGAATTGGGGTGCGCAATGTACATGTGCATGAGAGGAATGGTTGAAGTATGGGTGCAACAGAAGTCATGAAGGTTCAACACTTAAACAATTTTTTGTTCTGGTGGAGGTCATGACAGAACTTGCGATCATAATAGAGCAGTGAACGATTGTCATCGATGATCCCAACAGATGAGGTACGTTGAGATTGTCAGGACGATAATGGATTTGGTTGGTGGAGTATGTCACGTCCTAGGACTTGACCTGGGCGCACATGGTCCCTCCACGAGCCAAGACATGCCAAATGGTCAATTCAACGAACACTCAGTTATTTTATAAGTGAAGTTGGGGTTACTTGGGCATGTGATGCGATGACAAGTACGACTTCACTAAAGTGACTTGCAACGGAGGTTAAGTGGTGACTTGACCAAAGAGTCAGTTGGGTGGGAGTGTGATGAAGACATGGGTGCCCCATCAAATAAACAAACGATTGACGAGGATGGGCGCACCGAAGGCATGTGCACCCAATAGAACACACAAAGGATGGCTTGACATATGCAAAACCAAGGATGGACTCCCATGAGAGATTTGGGAGCCCCATCGGTGAGATAGGTTGGCCAAGTAAGATGAGCGCCCAAGATGTGCGATGAACGCCTTGCAATGTGATTGGGAAAGGAAACGGACGAAGACACAAGTTGGGCGCGTTTAACCGAAGAGTGACGAGTTGGATATGGAAGGGCACACCCAAGGAAGGGGCACACACCTATTGACGAGTTGACTCAAGTTGTGAAAGTGGACAAATGACCAAAAGAGCGCATTGTCTTGCGGATAAAGGGGCGCGTCGGTTAGAACGGGCGCGTCGCCAAGCAAGGGTGCATGCCTATATATCTAAGTGAGCTAGGCATTGGAAAATCATTCAAGGAAGGAAATGTGACATCTCATAATCGCATATTGGAGTTCTGAAGCAGCCACAAAGGAAGGAGGGAGAGCTCCCTCCCCAAGGATCCAAGTAGACCTTGGAGGGTAACTTGATCTACCTTGGGGAATGTTGTACTAAAACAAGAAGGGTGAGCTCATCTAGACTGAGGAAGCTGACGATGGGTGAAAGTATGTGAAGATTAAAGAGTGTCGCAGGTCTCACCAAATCTGAGGCTGTGGAAGTATCTTGTGATGGGCTCTTTGCAGGTCGAGAAAGACCAATGAAGATGGTCAAGGCAGAGAAGGGTTCTCATGCAGTAGAAGATCTGTGAAGTCTTGGTGGTGGCATATGGGTGCTCTGCGATGGAGTCCAACCAAGATTCAAGTGAAAGCACATGAAGGGCGTGTAAACTTGGCAAGAGGTAGGGACGATCACAGAGGAGTAGAGAAGGTTGCAAACCGAAGATGGGAAAGTGGGAAGATGCGTTCAACATGATGGTAGGTCTGTGACGATGATGAGTCAGGGATCAGAACTGACGAAGAATCCAAGTATTGCTGAGCCATGCGCTCTATGTTTATTCTTTTTTTGTAACAAGAGCTACAACTCGGTTCTTTGGAAGTTTATAAAGAAATGGGTGTTAGGCTAGTTTGGCCTCCCACTTGTACATTTTGTCTTGTTACTTTGCATGAATGGTCTATTTCTACTTTTGAAGCTAAGTATAAGATAAAAAAAACATAAAATAAGTAATAAACGAATATGTAATGAAGTAAGGCGTAGTCTGGATTAAGTAGTTTGGTGTAGCTTTGCTATCAAATGAATGATTGCGGTGCCACATGATGACTGGGAGTGTCAGGTGATTCTTTCGCCCAACCATAGGCTCCCCAGGCCCCCCAGGCCCGTGACACTAATGGATGTTGAGGAATAAGGATTTTGCCTTATTGCACATTCCTCATTTATTCCCCGTGGGTGACCGAATCCACGACCTACCCTCATGGAAACATGCAACTACTAACCAAAAGTATCCCACATTTTTCAACTATGACCACGGTAGAAGTGCTAGTAGGTGGAAGTACAGATGTTGTTCCACCTCTCTTGATAGTACATGGTATAACTCTATAGAGATTTGTTACCCATGCGTGGGTCAAATTGGCAGACATAATCCATGTTCTTGCATCCACTAAATATTTTTGTTAGCATTGTCAATAATCAATTCAGTTATACAAAACATAATTTTCAGATAAGTACTACTCTATGACTCAATCTAGAGTCCCAAAGTCTCGTCGACGATGTCCACGTCAACGTATCCTTAAGTTCCACGTCACACTCAAGAAGTTGTTAGAAAAATCTACAATGTGTGTGTGTGTGTGTGACAAATTCTTATGTAAAATAATAAACTGAACTAATCATCATTCTTCATTTACTAAATCATTATCTAAAAATATTTCTTTAAGCATCTCATAGATTTATTTCGAACAATCTTCACATTTTGATTCTAGTCAATCCAAAATAAAGTTGTGTCTAATCATCATAATAAAAGTCAATAACTGGCTTGTTTGCGAGAAAAAACTATCAAAAAATAAGTTTGGTTCATAACAATGATAAGGTAAAACATGGCACTACAGTTGGAAACTAACAAGTTTTTCCCATCATGTTGATAGTTAGAAAATCTAGTTCTTCTTTCAAGTAACAATGCAAATGGGCCTTGGATTTCATAATTATCAAGCATTTAGGGATTCTATCATCCACTTTAACTGACATACGATTTCATAATTATCAATCATTTAGGGTTTCTATCATCCACTTTAACTGAAGTACGATGGTATTCTACAACGAAATTTGGAACACATTATCCTTTCTTATAGTGCAATCTTTTCCAACATATGTATTCATTATTAATTTTTCCTATGGTAGATAATATGTTTTAAGGTTGTATGTAATTATTCCCATCTGGTTATGGGTTGATGGCATCTTTAAGTTACAATGTGAACAATCCCACCATGAAAGTGAATTTGGGGAAAAGTTGAGAGTTGTGAATGTGATCTTCTCTTCAATATGATTTTATTGTTGTGATAATTCATCTAGGGATTTGGAATTTCCTTTAAATAAAAGGATTTCAATACTTACCTTTACTATCAATAGATTTGTTCCTTTAAACATTGCATCAGTTCCAGGTGATGGTGATTGAGATCCCGGTGGTGATCATCTCTAGGTGAAAGCATCTCATCAATTATGTGAATTGATCATGCATTTCCTCTCCTTATGTGTGCAAGTCTTCTTACATAATGTGATGTACCTCTTTGTCTCCCATTGCATTATTAGTTCAAAGTGTAGGAATGTAGTCTAATACGGATGATCATCTCACCTCAAAATTCCAATATGTTGAATGAATATAGACTAGCATACGATTATTACGATAGTGTGCATTAATAATGGAGTGTTGATACCAATGTTTGAGTGGGATTTGTAGTTTTTGAGCTTCTATATCTAATACTAATTGTTTTGATTATCTAAGAAGGGATCAGGGGCCATACTATCAAAGGGATAACAACCTATAATGAAGAATGAAAAAATACAATAAAACTTTTAGAAAAAATCTATGTGGAAATAATAAGACTCTCTATTTATTAACTTTACTAAACTACAAGGAGAACCTCTATTTGGGATAAGTGTTCTAAATAGGAATAAAACAAGAATTTATTCCTAAATTTTCCAACCTCCCCTTAATATTCTATGTGATCCTTTTTATAAATGAGAGAGAGATTGGTTACAAAGGTAGGAGTTGAATTGGTTCACGCTATTAGTATTAAGTAAACCAAACAACTTGACTTGTGATTAACTTGAGTTTCCACCTATGTGGTTATGTCTAGTGAGGTCATATTCGAATGAGTTGCATTGGTTACATAAAATGTGTTTGGTGGAGTTACATTAGTTACATTTGGATGAAATTCATGACCAAGGGAGAATTTTCATTTGGTGAATTGAAGCATGTTGCAACTCGAGGATTATCACAACTATAAAGAGTATTGTGTGAGTTGCACACTTTTGTTTATAAAATGTAGAGGTTGCACTTCTTTATATGTGAGGTGTTTTTTTGATTACTTTAGGTCTTAGTTAATACCTTCAAAGAGAAAGGATAACATGTTATGATCAAGGGTGAGGTCAAGAGTCAATGAGATAATAAATTTCTTTTCTGAGTTGTTGAAACCTCGATACAAGAGGATACTAGGGGGAAATTCACTTCTACCTATGACATCATACATCAACAAAGGGATAACATTAAGGTAATATCCTAGTATCGATGAGTACATGTTTAATCATTGTGTCTCCACATTGAATATGGATATAAAAGGGGGTAGGAATGTTAACATGTTTCTCGGTGGGGATAAGAAGATCAAAGGGATAAAAGGATAGAGTGATCCTCTAAGGTAATATTTTAGGAGTTGTTTCTTCTATGAAGGGAATGGAGAGATGAATAAAGAGGATAGTTGAAAGAAGGAGAAATAAATGGGAAAAAAGGAAGAGGAAATCCTTCTCTTGAGAAAGGGAATAGTTGACCATAACTCCCTGGTGGAGTTTCCAAAATGTAGCATGATGGATAGAGTGAGGCATCACACTACCATAAGGAGAAGAATTCTAAAGCTACAAGAGATTGAAAGGGAAGTGGGGTTTCAACCCAAAATCTGGGAGAAACCATGAACACTAGGGAAGAAGGACATAAGTTCCTAGTCGAAGGAGGCCAATAAATTAATTAGGATTTGAGAGCCTTATTCATGTGATCTAAGGGTAATATGGGTTAAGTTAGCTAATGGGACAAAAAATAAGATTAGTGAGTTAGTGAAGATTTGTCCATTAGATATGAATGGACTAAATATTGTTGTAGACTTTAACATATTATCCCTTAGTTATTATGATGTTCTTATTGAAATGGATTGGTTGAATGCACATCATGTTGTTTTAGATTGCCATAACAAGAATTTTACTTGTCTTGATGAAGACAAAAAGCGTAGAACAATGAAAGGAATTCCAAGGTCTATTTTCATAAGGTAGATTTCATCTTTTCAATTGAAGACATGTTTAGAAAATGGTTTCAATTTTATGCAACTCATGTGGAAGAGCCAACAAAGTTAAAAATCCCAACTCTTATGTACTTTCGAGTATTACATGAGTTTGTAGATTGGTTTGAAGAGATAGATAGTTTTCCACCTAGAAAATACATTGATTTCTCTATTATTTGGTTCTTGGAGTTTCCCTAGTCTCTATGACGAGCCATATAGAAAGAGTACACTAGAATTGAAAGAGTTGTAAATGCAGTTTTTCTCCTTGGGGAGCACTAGTACTCTAAATAAAAAAATATGGAACATTGAGGCTACGCATTGATTTTATACAACTGAACAAAGTCTCTGTGAGGAATAAATATCCCCTACCTAAAATTAATAACTTATTTGATCAAGTGAGAGAAACAACTTTTTTTTTCAAAGATATACTTGAGGTTAGGATACCATCAAGTAACAAGAAAGGATGAAGACATCAGTAAGATGGCTTTCACAACCATTATGAGTTTGTAGTGGTGACATTTGGTCTGAAAAATGCACCAACGACTTGCATGTTCTTAATGAATGGAACATTTAGGTAGTATTTGGACAAGTTTTCCATTGTGTTTCCTGATGACATTATTATTTAATCAAAATTAGACGAGGGGCATGAAGAGTACTTGGGGTTGGTACTAAAAGTGATAAGATTAGAGAATCAATTTTATGCTAAGTTAGGGAAGTGTGATAGAGGAAGATACATTATTATGGACACATGATTTCTAAGGGAAGAATATCAATATCTCTAGGGAATATTGAATCTATTATGGGATGGCCTACACCTAAAAGTATATCAGAGGTAAGGTCATCTGAGACTAGCTAGATACTATAGAAAGTTCATAGAATGATTCTCCAAAATTGCACATCCAATCACCACTTTACAAAAGAAATAAATTAAATTTGAATGGACACCATAGTATGAGGAAAGTTTCCAACTATTAAAGAAACTGCTCACTAGTGCAGTAATTCTCAAAATTATTGATGCAAATGGAGTTTTTTTGCTATGTACTAATGCTTGTAAAGATGCAATTGGTGGAATTATCACTCAAAATGGGCATGAAATTGGTTATGAGTCTAGAAAAATTAAGGAGCATGAGACGAATTATGTTTCACGTTCTTTAAATATTGTTACCATAGTGCGTGCACTAAAAATGTGGAGACATTATTTGATGGGGACAAAAAATGAGTTAAGAACATACCATAACAGTCTCAAATATTTATTTGAATAACAAAGTTTGAATGCCAGAAAAAAAGATGGCTAGAGTTTCTTTGTGAGTGTGATTTTTATATCAAACATATTAGAGGGAAAGATAACAAGGTTATTGATGCATTCAATAACATGCAATGCATGCTACAAACATTAGCATGTGTAAATCAAATTTGAATAAAAAAATTAGGAAGTTTTTATTTTAGATGGTCATTACTTATATTCACAAGAAGGATTACAATAGTAAAATGTACAACATAAATATGAAGATTATAAGTTGGAAGATGATAGAATCCTTATGCATACAAAATGAGTTTATGTTCCTAATTCTTGTGAATTAAGGAAACTTGTATTGAAGGAAATGCATAATGTTCCATATGTTCAACATCCTAGGTACCAAAATACAATTGTAGCAGTAAGGAGTCAATATTTTTTTGTCTAGGAATGAAAATGATATTGTTGAGTATATATCTGAGTGTATGTAATGTCAGAGAGTAAATATTGAGTGCATATATATAATAGGTTTACTAGAACCATGACCATTTCTAGACTGGAAGTGGGAGGTGGAGAACATTGATTTCATCACCAAGTTACCTACAATAGTAAAGTAGCATGACTCCATCATGGTAGTGGTAGACAAGTTGACAACACATTCTCATTTTGTTCCAATTAATTTAACCCATAAGGTATCAACTATCACATACATTTACATGAAAGAAGTTGTGATATTGCATAGAATACCCAAGGCAATTATTTTAGAAAAAAATCCTAAGTTCACTTCAAATTTTTGGAAGGGAATATTCAAAGCTTTTGGCACAAATATACATTTCAGTAAAACATATCATCCATAGATTGATGGGAAAACAAAAATATTTAATCAAGTAAATGAAGATATGTTAAGAATTCATGTGATGGATAAGACATCAAAGTGGGGGGATTAATTATATTTACTAGAATTTTAATATAATAATGGATATCATGCTTTTCTAAATATGAGTCCATTTGAAGCTTTGTATGGTAGAAAATGTAATACTCTAGTTAGTTAGGCCAATCTAGTAGACATAGTAGTTCTTGGGACATAGTTGTTCAACGATGTTAAATTTACAGTGAATTTCGTCACACACTTAGTCAAACTTTTATTTCAACCTTCGATAAAAAATTAACAGTAATGCAATAAACAACTAGCATTCGACAATAGTTTATGGGAAAAAATACAAATGACC
Organism: Picea mariana; assembly: GCA_032191745.1. NCBI lineage: Eukaryota > Viridiplantae > Streptophyta > Pinopsida > Pinales > Pinaceae > Picea > Picea mariana. The sequence goes on along the minus strand of JASDQU010106941.1, from coordinate 77,454 downwards.
GAGCAAACTAAAACTTAGTAGCGGAAATAAATGAACAATTGACAACATTGAAACACACATTTGACACAAATATTTCCGGGCAATGCCCCTGGAAAACCCCCAGAGGGAAAACCAGCTAAGGAGGGATTATTTATTATTGAGCTCGCAAGAAAATTTCTAAGTTTACAACTTCATTCTTTTTCAACAAATAAAAATGTACTTATCTCACAAATCTTCCCAACACAACCTCGATTTGCATGCCCAACTTGTTGTCTCAATTTTTGTGCCTATACGAACCTGTACGATCCAGTACAATAGATAACAAATTAATCCAACCTCGATTTATGTGCCTATATTTGATGCATGTATAGTATGATCCCTATGCAAATTTTCCAGCAATATAGACACCTAGAAATCTATGCAACCAACCTCAATTTTTGTGCCTTTCTCCTTGCTATACGTCCTGCTCTAAAATCCATACTGTAAGGATTATTCTTTAATGGTTATAGCTATATTGGGATGCATGCCCCCTCTCCTTGGGATGCATGCCAATCCTCCTTTGTTGCTCCTATTTTCGTTTCATCTCAATCTCTCTTGGAAAAAGTGTCTCTTCACTTTCCCTCTCAATATCTCATTGAAAAGTGCATTCCATCTCTCTCAATAGCTCCTTTTATTAAATCATTAATGAGTAACTTCCTTAACCCTATATCTCAATGGATGAGATTCAATATTGATCAACAAGATTAATGGACGTGACTTAATCTTTCACTGAGTTCACTCAAATCACTTAAGTGACCCAAACTTTATAAAGTCACTTTTACTCATTAAATAACAAAAGACCCCACTTAACTTTATAAAATCACTTTATGAAGTCAAGTTGCTAGAGAGAGACTTTTTCTCGGTCACTTCTGCATGTTGGGCACCACCAATGCAGAAGTACCTATGAGCTACAAAAACTAAGAATCCCTCTTAGCGAGGGAGGTACTTTTGGAACCTACACTAGAATATATTTCCAACCCCATCATCTCATCTGCTTCTATAGCTGATCCCTTGGAACTAGAAGCTTCTACTCCCCATGAACTAGAAGCCCCAATTGCTACCTTCCTTGAACTTTGATCTGGAGACATTTCCATCCAAGACATGTTCCTAGGAGCCTACTCACTCTCCTGAGCATCCAACTATGTCATCTCATACCACTTGAGTCCTTTGAGAGTACTAGAAGAAGCATGAGTCCCTGACATCAACTCACTCTTCTGACCAACTTGCTCACTCTCTGACATTGACACATATTCTAAATCCAAGAATCCACTGGATCAACCACAGTTTGTCTCAACAACCTGTATAACTTATCATACTAGACACCAAGTAATATAGATGTGTCCAGAGTAGAACACTTTGGATAAAAAAACACCTGTCCATGAAAGAAAACCACTCCACATCCATCAACCTCCAAAGTTAACACCGAGAGCAAATTTATTGGCATCTCTGGAACAAATAACACCTCATCCAACTCCAGAAAACCTCCTGACTCTAGCTGGAATATCACACATCCAACCCACTTCATTGAATGTCTGGTGCTAGCCCCACTACCCACATAGTTGTATGAGTCTATTTTTGAAAACTCGAGGAACATGGACCTCATTCTCATCATATGCCAAGATGCACCACTGTCCACAAACCATGCTTCAATGTCCTTGCACACTAGATAGCCACTTCCTGAAAGACAAGTCATCATAGCAAATTATTTCTCAAAATTCTCAGTAAACTCAACAACCTTACTTGATGATGATACCTATGGTTCCTTCTTGCTCTTGTTCTTGTTCATACATTGACTAGCGTAGTGGCCATTCTTGTGACATGCAAATCATTTCACTTTGCTCATGTCCTTCTTCTTGTCTTTGCTCTTTCCCACAAAAGAAACATTCTTCTCGTATGCACCACCCTATGCCTTCTCCTGATCTCTACTATGAGACACCTCCCGTATCTCCTCTTGAGTAAAGTCATCCCACAATCTACTCCAATGTAGGAGCTTCTCAGTCCCCACCACACACTTCATGAAAACTTCCCAATCTTTGGTGAAGCCCTTCAGGGCTATGCACACCAAATCTAAGTCTGGAATAATCTCCCCTACAGCTGCCAACTCATCCATCATCTGTCTAAGCCTAGTGAGATAGGAGGCCACACTCTTTCCCTTGGACATCCTAGTTCTATGGAGCTTGTCCCTTAGAGCCATTTTCCTATTCTCGTTTTTGTTCTCGTACAAGTTTATCAGTGCATCCCACATCTCCTTGGATGTCAGATTCTCAGCCAAATGTGGAATTATGCAGTATTTTAATCCATCCAAGATTATCCTCTGTGCCCTTGCTTCCTTCACCTCATGGAGGTGTAGGGAAATGGGATCTGACAAAGGTGTTGTCACTGTGGTACTCACAAATGGCCACAACTTGTTCTCCTTGAGAACAACTACAATTCTTACCTTCCACTGCAGGTAGTTGGAGATCCCCTCCAACATATCCTCATACTTGAAACTGGAATTCATCCTTGTCCAACTGACAAAGAACATTTTTCCCCTTCTTTATTCCAAAAAAAAACCCCTGCAAATCACTGCTATCCAAGTGCCAAAATCTCTCCACTGAACCTTAGAGCCAAAGATCTGATAACATGTTAAATTTCTAGTGACTTTCATCACACACTTAGTCAAAATTTGATTTCAACCTCCTATAAAACTTTAGTAGTAATGCAGTAAACAACTATGATTCAACAATAGTTTATGAGCAGAAATACAAATGACTAAGCAAACTAAAACTTAGTAGTGGAAATAAATGAACAATAAACAACATTCAAAAACACATTTGACACAAAGATTTTTGGGCAATGCCATTGGAAAAAACCCAGAGGAAAAACCAACCAAGGAGAGATTCTTTCTTATTGATCTTGCAGTAAAATTTCTAAGTTTACAACAACATTCTTTTTCAGCAAATAAAATTGTACTTATCTCACAAATCTTCCCAACACCACCTTGATTTGCGTGCCCAACTCGCTGTCTTGATTTTTGTGCCTATATGAATCTGTACGGTCTAGTACAATAGAGATGATCCAGGTGGATATGGCCACCCACCTTTTCCAACTTGCTCAAAACAATTTTCTGGCAATTTTGGCAATTTATTATTTTTAGCAGGTTTTAACTTCCGGGGCCATTTTGAGGGCCCAAATGAAGGTTTTTCGAGATCGAGGTTCTCAATGATAGCCAAAGTAATTATTGAGCCCCAAAAATGAATCTCCTCGACGATACCTTTCCAACAAGCTATCACATGCCTAAAACGAAGATCGTATGCAAAAGTTACGACCCCGGGAAGTTTATGTACTCACTTACCCAAACGGGGCCCACATGACTTTTGGCCCTTCATCTCCTAGGGTTAGGTTTTTGGATGTCTAGGTTTTTTGGCATTCCTGCTTATTGTAAAAAGGCCTTCAGAGCCTCATTGTAATCATCTTCTTGCGAATGTGAGTAGCCGTCACATCTTTTCTCAGAGATAAGCTGCCACCATTCTAGTGAGTCTTTCACTCTGTATTTTTACAGTTTCTGTACATTTCTTTCATTAATAGAAATTGTGTATTA
>JASDQU010106941.1:60939-73806 GCA_032191745.1 Picea mariana | reverse complement strand
ATATTATTGAATATCTGCGATATCTATGTGCATTTCTTTATTATATCTCCAATCTCTTTTCGTGCCGAAATTAATCCGGATTAGTGGTATTAGAGCAAGCTGCTCTTGATCATTTTTTCAATGCATGTCCCCGATGAGGTCCGAGTATAGCAATTTGGGTCTCGATCTTGTCTCTCTTGAAGACAATCTCTCTCGCACACCCAAGAAACCCTCAATGGTGGAAGAAAAGAAAAACGAAGGAGCGGACGATCCTATCAATCTGTTGCTTGAGCAAGCTCTCACATGACAGAGGGCCGAAATGATGGAGAATTTTTTCCACATACTTAAACGCCTGCCGATAGCATCAGGCGCATCTTCATCAAGTGACCACTTTGGAGGCACCTCGCCTTTCAAGGTACAAGTTAATTTTGATATTCCTGTATTTGAAGGACAAATAGATGCAAAAGCCCTAGAAAAATGGTTAACTCTATTAGAAGGTTATTTCTCTGTTCACAACTTTTTCGACAAAGAAAAAGATCACCTTCGCACTCCTTAAAGCTCTCCCTCATGTCAAACATTGGTGGGAAACTTACTGGGAGCAAAGTTCCACAGAGGAGTCTGGAATATATGGGGTCGATCCCACTTGGGATTTTTTTGTGGATACGGTAAAGGAACAGTATTACCCTGTTGGCAACTATGCAGACCAGTACATGAGATGGACCACACTGCGGCAAGAGAGGGGCCAAGCAGTTTCAGAGTTCACTAATACCTTGCGCACCAAGCTGGGTATCAAAGACTCTGAGTGACATTTGGTTCTGAAATACCGTGGGGCTCTACACAGATACATTTAGACTGAAATGGATTTTTTGGACATCTCATCACTCGGTGCTGCTTATCGATATGCTGTTAAAATTGAGCAGAAATTTAAGCATTAGAACAAACGGGAATTTGGGTTTGCAAATCCGCAACAACCAAAGTATGACAAAGGCGGCCCTAACAAATAGTCTCCCGAAAACCAGTCCAAGACACAGGAAAAGAAGGGTCACGGGAAGACATAGAAGGACATTGGAAAATGGTATGATTTCCACAAAATCCCCTGGCACAACACCGATGAATGTCACTCAAAACAGTCATTGGTGGTCTAGATCAAAGACAAGGAGTCGAACCCTGATTCAGAATTTGATTATGAAAATACTGGTAAAGGACAGATCATTGATGCAGACCCCACTGCTATTGTCGCGACCACAACAATTCAACCAGGAGAACCAACAGATCCTGAAGAGGGGGAGCGCCTTTTTCATTCATAGATGTGGGTGAAGGGGACCCCACTGCATTTTATTGTTGATAGCGGAAGCCAGAAAAACCTCATCTTAGCAGAGGTCATCAAATAGTTGGGATTATCGACAACACCACACCTGCAACCATACAATATCGGGTGGCTTCGGCAAGGACGAGATCTCCATGTCAGCCAACAGTGTCGATTGTCATACGGCATCCAACCCTTCAAGGATGAGGTATTATGTGACGTTGCCCCACTGGATGTATGTGATGTTTTCTTGGGCCAACCATATATGTGGAGATGCCATGTTGTTTATGAGTCTTGACCCTGTAGTGTCATTGTTACTTTGGGGGGTCATCTCTACAGAATACCAGAGGTAGTTCCAACTATTGTTCTACCTAAAAAGTGTCGCAAGGTAGTATCTCATATTGCAAAATTCAGCTTCTTCACAATCTGTTCAAAAGGGGAACAAAAGGACACTGCAACCACTATAGCCTCGCCCCCTACACCTTCTATCCAACAGAAGCAGGTCAAAAAGGTTGCAACAAACCACAATTATTCCTTCTGCACACCTTCCTCTCATGTATCTCAACTTGTTGAATAGCCTCAGCTTCAACAGGTTCATGACAAACTTCCACAAACTAAGCAGCGCGACGTCTCCAACAATACAAACAACTCACCAAGATGCAGATCCAACAAATGCTTTTCCCTCTCCCCAGAGAACTCAACGCAATGGAGACCATTGCTTTCTAAGGAGGGATGATTGATCCAGGTGGATATCAGTGGCCACCCACCTTTTCCAATTGGCTCAAAACAGTTTTCTGGCAATTTACTATTTTTAGCAGGTTTTAACTTCTGGGGCCATTTTGAGGGCCCAAATGAAGGTTTTTAGAGATCGGGGTTCTCAATGATAGCCAAAGGCATATTGATCCCCCAAAATGAATCTCCTCAACGATACCTTTCCAATGAGCTATCACATGCCTAAAACAAAGATCGTATGCAAAAGTTATGACCCCGGGAAGTTGATGTACTCACTTACCCAAACGGGGCCCACATGACTTTTAGCGCTTCATCTCCTAGGGTTAGGTTTTTGGATGTATAGGGTTTTTGGCATTCCTGATTATTGTAAAAAGACCTTCAAAGCCTCCTTGTAATCATCTTCTTGCGAATGCGAGTAGCCGTCACATCTCTTCTTAGAGATAAGCTGCCACCATTCTAGCGAGTCTTTCACTTTGTATTTTTACAGTCTCTGTACATTTCTTTCATTAATAGAAATCGTGTATTACTGTATATTTGTGTTTATGGTTGCATCTCTGATACATTTATGTTATATTATTCAATACCTGCGATATCTCTGTGCATTTCTTTATTATATCTCCGATCTCATTTCGTGCCGAAAATAATTTGGATCAAGAGAACACAATAATACACCCTCATTTTCTGTGCCCATATTTACTACAAGTATAGTACGACACCTTTACGGATTTTCTAGCAATAAAGACACCTAGAAATCTTTACAACTTGCCTTGATTTTTGTGCCTTTTTCCTTGTTGTAGGACCATCAATAAATGCTTTCACGACTTGCTCTAAAATTCGTACTATACAAACTGTTATTTAATGGTTGTAGTTATCTTGGGATGTGTTCCCCCTCTCCTTGGGATGCATGCCTTATTTAGATGTTTTCTTCCTTATTTAGATGTTTGCTTCCTTTCTCAGTTGTGTAGCATATATTTCGATTTGTTTTGATTGCTTCAATAAAGACTACCATTTAATAATTAGTCTAGTTTGCAATTCATGATGGTTACTTTAGTTTAAATTTCCTTTCAACAAAGCTTTATTAATTTCGTTTGATGCTTTTTGTTTTTATGTGATGAAAATATTGGCTTAATCTTGGTTCTACTCCATCATCTTGAGGAAACCATGTGCAAAAATTCTCTAAGAAGTTCAATCGTGAAATTCACTTGTTTTAACACCATTTACTTTGACGTTGAGAGTTAGACAACATGTTATCCCAAGAGGCTGGAAGCATACTTGTTGAGGAATACTTGACAAATGGAACAAGACATAAACCAAGCTAAGGGAATTGCATTCACTGTTCACAACTTTACTTAGGATGGTGTCTATTGAGCATAATTCATTGAAGTTATTGTTGCTCTATGATAGAGGGTATTCTTGAGACTTTATGGTGCATTTATCCTTTTCCCAGTATTAAAGTATGTTTTCAATCATGGGGGAAAGTGATAGTGTACTTTACATATAACATACACCTCGAGGAAAAGAGTATCAAGTTTTAGTCTCCCTCTGATCTACCTCAAGTGAGATCTAATCTCAGGGATACTGATCAGTCAAATGGCTCTCAAGCACACCTTTTTAGGGAAGAACTGGTAACCATTACAGTTATAATCATTTGCTACCCAAAAGGAGAGATTCCATCAGACAAACCCACACTTAAGCTCAAGTGTACTCAGTCTACCGACAATTGGAATAGGTAACACTCATGGTTTGATCCCAAAAATCTAGACATATTTTGATCATTGTTTTCCCAGATTAATGTGGTAAATATTTTCAGAAAGGTTTTTGGGATTTTGATCATGGAAAGATATATACACTTGAAAAGAAGTACAAGATTTGAAGAGGACACACGTATTAAATATTTTCAGAAAGGTTTTTTGGATTTTGATCATGGAAAGATATATACACTTGAAAAGAAGGACAAGTTTTGAAGAGGACACACGTATTCAGAGGATTTGAATCGATCATGCACCATTGGAACTATGGTTAATTGAACATGTCGTGTTGTAACATTAATTCTAAATCTTGAAGAAGTGGAGAGGAACTGAAGATCTCGCAAGGCCAAAGAAGATAAATCTGGTGGAAAATGAATTGGAGTTTTGGCCAATCCTTATCCCTGAAGCATAAGGCTGCAAAATTGAATTGGAAGTCAACGCTAAGACCAAATATCATCTAAATGAGATAACATGAGTGTTAAATTTCACACATATTATTCTTATCAAGAGGTTGAAAAGCTTCTTGCCGGTTGGAATGCATGAGTATCCTTGGAGCTGCAAGAAACATTCAATCTATGACATCTTCCTCAGTCCATTTTGTTTCCTAACTGCATGCCTTTGATCATCATTTAGCCAAATTTTAATTTTTCAATTGCAACAAGGTTTTGGGCCGAGTTCATCTCCTAATTCAACACTTCTCTTCTAGTTCTTTCATCATCATTTTTCCCTTCAAGGAAATTTATTGAACTTAAATTTTGTTTGTCTTATGATCTCTGATTATATTTGAATGACACACAAAACTCTCACCTTTGTTTTTCCTCTCACATGAAACATTTTGCACTGAAAGAAAACACAGATCAACTTGCTTCTCTTTCCTATCTCATGAGTAGAATTAGGCGTCTTTGTTTGAGCATGAATCAGAACTATCCAGAGATGTTGTGAAAATGGTTAAACCATGACCGAGCATAGTGGTTAATCAATGATCATCCTTGCATATTGGATGGCGACCAGATACTATGTAACGAAAGAACCATACACACACTAAGTTGTTTCTCACGTGAAAGGTGAAGTGTCAAAGTCTAAAGGATGAAAACCAAAAGGGATATCTCTATGTAGCCAAGTGCAGCAAATATTCAAATAAATCTCAATAGCTGGCAGTCATCCCCTATCAAGCTAAAAAAGCCACCACTTTCCCCATCCACCGAATGTTAAGCATGCACTAAATAAGTCAGGAAGTAATGAAAAGGAAAGTTTGAGCAGACTAGAGGACATGCAAGTATCTCCTCCGAGGATATGGACACTCGATGGAAACGGAGCAAGGCCCATGATGTCATGGTGACCCCATCGGGGCTATGGACACTTATGGGCAGTGGAGAAACACCTGCGAGATATCTATATACACACTTAGTGAAAAATATTTATTTATCCCAAATATATATGATCATCATGACGAAGGTACCAACTCGGATCATCGATGCAGTTTAAGGAAATAAACCTCATCATAACTCGTCCTCTATTTACAGAAGACGAGCTCTACTAGCTGACATGCAAGCATCACCAATGATCCCACCACAATGGAATATTTCAGGTAATTGTTGCACATTATTTCCAGAATTTTTGGTCTTAAAAGTAATTTTATGATCCTCTATAGCTTATGCTTATAAGTTACGAAAAACGAGCAGAGATTCTGGCTTCGCTCAATGTGTCGCCATTTGTTGTGCACACACAAAAACCTCCCAATTTTATTATTTTAGCATCTCTCCAAGACAAGAAATTATCCCCCCCTCCAATTCTTCCTACTGGAACCCTCACACTCTCTCTTTCGTGCAAGTGGCTAAGGCCAAGTTTTCTTCTCACTCTTCACGCCTTACCATTTCTAGTTCCTCCTCAGATCACTTTGAACCATTAGTCTGCACTTCTCCTAAACCTCACTACACACATTCTTATCACCGATGAAGTGCATGTGATCAATGTCGACACATCAGAAACATTCACACGATTACCTTCACCACACGTATGCCTTTCACTTTCATTGATGCATCACATTTCGACAATGCTCCTCCCTTTCACTTCGTTGCACTACATATCTGCAAGGTTCGCCTCTTCTTCGCTGACACACTGCATGTGATAAGTTTCCCTCGCCTTTCACCGATGCATGTGGAAGGATGTTGACCCCTCATCGTCGTCGAGCACATCGACGCTGATATTCTCCCTCTCTCCAACATTGATCAGGTCAGCGTTGCTCACCTTTGTTTTGAGGCCTATCTCATCCTCCTTCAACTCAGACCCTTCTTACTATGATCATCAGTCAATCTGCTTACATTCCCAATGACTAAGCTCTCCACGCCTATCTAGACAATTGTTCATTGATTGTATATTTCACCCGATCCACATCAAATTGCAGTTGTAATCAAGTTTGTAGTATCCCAATGGCCTTCTTCGCACACATGGTACTAACTTGTTTGCTTTTCTTTTCTTGATATTATGACTAAATATTCATTGTGAAAGCATCTCCTAGCATCATATGGGTTAAACACAACACCTATTGGTCTTGCGATGGTTCTGAAACACACTTCGGAAGAAATCCGATCCTCCTGGCTCTTGCACAATGCTAAGTGCTTCGAACGTCAGTTGGTTGTTTTGGAAGATATATAATTTCATGCTACTGACACATCACTGCAATGTTAATGGATGAACTAAGTCCATATACATCAAAGATGGCATAGGAATTGATGGAATTTAATTTGGTCGAAGCAACAACCAAAACGAGACCCAAAATTTCATTAAAAAAATGTTTTTGAGCGCAATTTTCGATGTTCATCAAAGTGAATTTTTCATCCCCAAAGCAAGCTAATTGTGTGATTTTTTATGTTACGATTCCAATGCAACTTACATAATCGAAATCCGATGCCCGTAAGTGCCACAATGACTGCTAGGAAGCTCTCACCCAAACTAGCCCTCTTATCCATGACGACAATGCAATGTTCAAATGCCATATTAATTATATAACTAAAAGCCTCTCCTCACGCTCTTCGTGTCGCAAAAAACGGTTGCTTGATCCAACATCATACGAGTAAGTTATGAGCTAGAGAATATCAAGAGCTCCTTCAACATGGTAATTGGTTTGCATCCTCTGTTTCATGCCCATACGCAAAAGACACATTGAGCAAATTATAAATGGCGTTGACTAGCTGTTCTACGAAATGGCTTTTTTCGCCGTAATCCGATGATATAAATTTACACAAATCACTATTTTTTGTTGTTCAAAATCCATTTCTGAATGCAGAAATGGATTCAACATGTTGAAAAACTACCAGGGCACTTGAATTCTATAAAAATAATCACTTAAATCTACGAGGCCAACAATTTCTTGCCAAATTTCGGACAAATATGAAAAAAATCTTCATTTAGTAGAATCTTTAGCCTACAACAATTAAAAATTACTTCAAAATATTTAATTGAAATTATTTAATTTTATTTAAATCTAAAAATCATTTAGATTTAAATAATTTAAATAATGAAAAAAAACACTTAAAATAAACAAAGGGAAAATTAAGTTAAGTGAACTAAGTCACATGGAAGGGTTTTCAATAGGTTAATGGCGAGTGAAGTGAAAGGAGAGGGGGACCACGACCCACGTGCCCCCTTCTCTTCCGTGGCACTACACATTTAAAAGGAGTAAAAACAAGTACACTCGCACCTCTAAAGTAAACACTTCAACAAATTTTTATGCACTAACTCACATATTCGAAGAAGTTTACATCATGCGCGTCGATAGTATTCGGGAATATTAATATTAAGTGCACCGAATGCATTTAATATTTTGGATTGCTACTGCCACGAGTATGGCTGGAATTTCAAATTTATCTTACCTGTCAAGTGAAATTTTGATGACGGTCATTTGTTTTTCATGCCCGTCATTTTAGTTTTACCCCAAATTCATGAGTGTCAAATTGTCTATCACTGAATGGATATTCAATTAACTATTAACACTTTATGTGAACTAGGACTGTGGACTAATTAAATTTCAAGGATTGGGAGTAAATTTTGTTTATTGTTATATTTAATCCTCCAACAAAGATTTGCTCAACCCCTCTTCACTGTGAGGCGTAGGTAGGTGACACACTATAATAATCTAAGCACCTAAAATTTATGACGGGTTGAGATTTTTTATACCGGTAAATTTTGACGTGTGGATTTTGTATCCACGTGTCAAATGCGTTTAAAAACCAAAAAAACGTCCCGTGGGACGTCAAATTCTAGTCCTGGCCACGAGCTCAACCGTGTTGGCATCTAACTAAACGACACAACAGATCAGATGTTGTGGGATAGCGGGGACAACACTGGCGTCTTAACTGTTAAAAAAATTTACAATGCAATTGCTACAACAGAGCGGCCCATTACTATCACCGATTGGCGTTTCGACCTCTGGAAATGGAAGCTTCCACTAAAACTCAAAATTTTTACTTGGCTTACTTTGAAGAACAAAAATCCCACTTGGGATCTTCTTCAGAAAATTGGTTGGGCCAGCCCAAACACATGCCAACTCTGTTTCAGAGGAGAGGAGACTGTCGATCATCTATTCATTCACTGTTAGTTCACTCACCTTGTTTGGAATAAAATTACACATGACAACAATCTTAAATCGGATTGGAACACAAACTCTACCTCGGATTGCTTGGAGCATTGGACCACTTCAGAGAAATATTACAAAACTCTTCCTCTTATGGTTAATTGGTTTATTTGGCTGTCCAAGAACTGCAAAATATTTGAAAATAAGATTCCAAACTTTAGTGTTGTAGCTTTCAAAGCTCTGGGAATGTTTCAAAGATGGAAAGATTTGTATTCGGACATAGAAAAGAAAAAGCTACTAGTCAAGCCTCCATTCATAAATAATTTACAAACATGGTGGTTTGATGGTGCATCACAACATAATGGAAATCTGAGCGGTGCAGGGGGATGATAAAAGTCAGTACAATTTCTATTTACAGGTGGACTCTCTGCTGTGGCCCGGGCACCAATACGAGGGCTGAATTACTAGGTGCCTAGACAACTCTTCATTTGGCTTCTAGGCTCAACATAGACCGTCTACATTTGATAGAGAACTCCAAACTTATTGTTGACTGGTTGAATCAAAAGGGTAATCTGCATACCATAACTCTCTTGGCTTGGATAGATAGAATTCGGTTGGTCAAGTGTCATTTTAAGGAACTATTCCTCTCACATCTCTAGTGAGTAGAACAAGGAAGCAGATCTTTTATCCAAGATTGCTTTACAGAGAAAAGTAGGTGTTCTATATTTCAGCCATTGGCTGGATGGTCATGAGGGTCCCACTCATACCATTCAATTTTTTTAAGATGGCTGCCACTCCTTGTCTATGACTTACAACATCATTCCCATTTTCTTCTATAACTTCTCTTCTCCTTTTCACAAGATCTATTGTAACTTTCCAGCTGCTTGCTTACTTTTTAAAATCAGCTCACTTGACAACATACTAGGCATGCTTGCCCCATGTGTATGGAAGATTTGTCTGGATCATGAACTATTTGTTATTGTATTTGATGAATTTTTGTGAGAACACATTATATTTTATAATATAATTGATACATTTTTTCTTTTGGAAAAAAAAAGGATTAAGAGAAGTTTACATCATGTGCGTCGAATAGTATTCAAGAAAATTAATATTAATAGCTCAACCTCTTATTTACAATTAACAACATTTATAACTTGGGTTCAAAACTTAGTTTATGGTTAATAATTGGTTGGCATTTGATTGGTGAAGTGTAGGAGGGGAGAGTGGCATGTCCTATGACTCTCCCTTCTTTTTTTTTTTCATTTGTCCAAGGAAAAATAGGAAAAGGCATGGCCAGGCCACCTCTCCCCTCTTCTTTTGGTTAAATATAATTATGCCGAAGATATATTTAGGGAGAGCTTGTCAACCTGTCATCAGGTTGACAAGTTTTCAAAAACAACTATTTTTATTCACCATCCCTATTTAGCATATATTAGGGAAAGCTTTTCATGAAAATCTGTCATCATTGATTTTTGAAATGAAAATATACATCAATCCTTTCACATTGATGATATGAGAAAAATTATAGTTACTGTGTTGCTGCGTGTGTTTGTAGAGCCATTTGTTGTGGAATACATGGGCGTGGATAGAGTCATTGGGACGGAAAATGAAGTGGAAGGATGGGAGAGATACTGGGTTTGTTGTCAAATCTCAAGTTCTTAAGGGGATGAACAAGAAGAACGTTGTTAAGGAGCTTGGTGGAGATTTCATGGCGGACTTGGGAGTGGGGAAATACAAGTCCATTGGGCATGTTCTATCCCTCTGCAAGGTATGAAATTTACATATTATTTTTTCTTTCTCTGTTGCCATTCGATGCAAGCTGAAGCCGCTTAGTCTTTCTTGTATGGTCGGTATCACTATCCAATCGACCTGGAAAATATACATTCAACGAATTGTAATTTTAGAAAAATATTCTTTTGAAGCAAATTTCAATCCAACACCATTTGCCTCTTTCCCAAAAGTCCTAAATTACTAGAATAACGGGGAAGGTTACAGTTATTTTATTATTTGCTCATATGGATTTAGGTATTCTTTGGTTGTTAAAAGAAATCCTTGCTTTATTTAAATTATGCAATTTAAATCAATAAGCTTCAGTTTTAGTGCACTTCAGTAGCTTAATTTTTTTTTACTGTGTTTGAATTATGTAATTTTTTAGTGGTTTAAAAAAAATCTTTACTAAATTTCAGTTACAGGTTCCAGGCTCGATATATATGTATTTATCCTCGTGATGCACTGGATATTCAAGACACTACAGTGCCCAGAAAAGAGATTCCTTTTGAGGGGAAATTAATGGCGGCTCTGCTGCAACCAAAACCCTCCCTCCTGCATTTCACAGACGCAACAAGAGCATGCGATATCTCCCCAGAAAGCAAAGCAGGTGAAGGGATTTGATGAGTGCTCGAAATAAGAGATAAGAGAGGTTGGGGAAAATTGAAAAAATAAGTGAATATATAAAGTAAATAATTATTACATAATATATAAATGAAAAAAGTAAGTAAGTATATAGAAATTGAAAAAGTCTGAAAAAGTAAATAAATATATAGAAATGGAAAAAGTCAATGAAAATTTATAAAAAAAATAATAAATAATAAAAATATTTTTGTTTATGAAATATTATGAATGAAGAGTTTTAAAAACAAATAGTAAAAATATATAAAATTTATAAATATTTGTGTTTATGAAACATTATGGATGAAGAATGGTAAAATATTAAGATTATGATATTATTTTATGAAGAATCTAAAAAAACTAAGATTATGATATTATTTTAAAATATATAGTTGTTTTAAAAAAATTATATTAAATAATTTTGTAACTTTTATACATATAAATAAATTAAAGTTTAATTTATATTTTTTCAGTTAAAATATTAAATAATTTTATAATGGATGTACATATAAATTAATCAAAATTTATAGTTTAATTCATATTTTTCATATAATCAAAATAAGTGATTTTATAATTCATATATACGTAAGTTAATCTAAATTTATTTTTCAAGTAGATTGAATTTAATGATAAATTCATGTACACATAAATTAATCAAAATTTGTTTTCAAATAGATTAGATTTAATGATAAAGAATAAGGAGTGATTTTACTGGTTAAATTTTATGAGAACATTTTTAAATAAATTGGATTTAACTATAAAAAAAAGGATTTTTTAACTAAGGTTCGATCAAATCTTATGAAATCTTTCCCTTAAGTTATAGGATCACTTTTACATTGATTGTCCCAGAATTAAATATATTTATTTTGACATTTGTAATATGTTTTACAATTAAATATCTTTAAATCTTTATATTTTCATTTGTAATCATTTTTTAAATAAAATATCTTTATTTAGAGATTTGTAACTTGCTTTGGAATTAAATATTTTTATTTTGGCAATTGTAATTTATTCTAAAATCAAATATCTTAAAGATCTTCATTAAATTTGTAATTTATCATGGAATAAAATATTTTTATTTTCAAATTTATAAATTGTCTTGGAATTAAATAATGGTTTTTTTTTTCCCTTTTCATTTGTAATTCATCTTGGAAATATCTTTAATTTTAAGTTTGTGGTTTGTCTTGGATTAGATATCTCATATTTGTAATTTGCATTGGAATTAAATATCTTTATTTTCAAATTTATTATATTAAATATTTTTATATTTAACTAGATTTACTATATCAATGTTTATATATATTTGTAGTTAATAAAAAATATGGTAATTGAAAAACACTTATTTTAAAGTTTGTTTTCATATAGAAATAAAATTTTAAAGTTAACTAAGAATTTCCTTACCTTTTATCAGCTTTGATAAATCAATTTTTCTTCTTCTTCGTCATACTATATCTTAACAATCTTACATATGATTATAGAATTTCACAACAACCAAATATTATTTTATAAATTTTTAAACCATGAATACAAATATTATTATTAATTTTTTTTTATCTACCATAATATATGAAACTAAAATATATTATTTTTAAATTCCATCATCATCATTTTAAAAATAAATTCATATCTTAAAAATCATATATTTAATTATATCATTTAACCTAAAATATGTATCAAGTTCTTTAGTCTACCATTCACACCCTCTCTTTTCAAGACATATAAGAGATCTTCATCAAAATAGTGAACCAACCTTAAATATGATCATTTTAATTGTAATATCGTTATGATTACAATTAAAAACATTATTATAAAAATTCTCTTCAAATTACATCGGCATTCACATTCCCCTGCTTAGAAGGTATGCTAGTAATAATTTCATGGAGTGTAAGGGAGAAGGGGTGTGGCATACCACCTCCTTCCCCTTTTTACTTATTATTTAAAAACATTTTCAAATCTAAGGTGGAAGAAATGGGGGACCACCCCTTTTTCTTTAATAATTTTTAATTCATTTTTTCATTTAAATATTAAATTCTCTCCCTCTTCCAGATCATAAACAAAACTGAACCAAGTACTATCACTTAAAACCAATATTTCATGAATCCTTTGCGCAAAGATTCGATCTAACTCAGCATGCCACTTGA
>JASDQU010106941.1:33734-43779 GCA_032191745.1 Picea mariana | reverse complement strand
TTAAATCGATGCACGCATTCCATCTAATACTGCCACTCTTTGATACTGCAACTCTCTCATACTGCAATTTTGGTGTGCATTTGCATATATCCAATAATAGTGGCGCCATGACTTTACTTACTAAGCTAGTCACCATCGTACAAGGTGACCAAGGTTAGTGACAAACTAAAGTGATGCATCCTTTAATAGGGTAACATACCATTCCACAGGTGACAAGGGGGATTGCCCAAACCATAAAGCGTTGAAGGCGCAATTAAGGTGAATCAAACCATAGGCCACATGGCACAAGTTAAAAATCGGCTTACATCTTAAAGTTCAACATAGATTTGTTGGGATTCCAACACAATATGAATGCCATCATTTAAGAATATAATAATAATGAAGGTGAATTCCTTTGTTTATAATTAAAGAACTTAAGGTGAAAATCGCCCGCTCCCTCCTTTTTTTTTTAAGGTGAACGCCAACCAAATGCAACAATTTTTTGAAAGCCTAAAAAAAGGCAATGTAAGAGAAAATCTGAGGGTCACTCGTTATTATAAAAAATTTCGCTGTCAAACACAGCAATAAACGCATCGTTGTCATTCACCTAAAAACACGCGGTCACTCACACCTATACCCGCTGTTATTCACATAAAAATTGTGTTGTCATTCACCAAAGTTTACGCTGTCATTCACATAGACATTCACATTGTCCTCCACCTAAAAACGAGTTGTCATTACAACAACAAAAGATAAATCGCAGTCATGCAACTGATGACCCGCTGTCTCTGATAAAAAGCAGGCAGGTTGTCCATAATCACAGGTCTACAATTCAGTTCGTTGTTTAAAGTAATTAAATCGTTGTCTGTAATTACCAAGATTGATGTCTGACATTAGTAATTAAGACTGTTGTCTATACCTACTTCAACCCTATCAAATCGCTAATCATATATACAGGCCATCAACGCACGTAAAATAGCCTTCAGTTTGATACATTCGCAATCAATTTGTATGTTTAAAATTCCCTATGAAACTCCACCAAATCACAAATGAAACGCCACCCAGGCACCGAAAAATCGCTGAACGTAATAAAGGAGAATCAACCCATATCAAGGAATATAACTCGTTGTGCATCTATTTAAGACGTAACCATAACACTGCATAACGTTGGGCATAAAACTAAGCCTATCTAACATTGGACATTAATTATTAATTACCTCATAGTGATAGCATTAAAAAAAAACGCAAAGTAACTGACAATTTCTGTACACGACTGTGATAGCATCAAAAATCGCCATAGAGCTGTCAACTACTAAAAACAGCACAGAGATAGCAAAAAGGGGGCTGGGAGATTCTAAAACAGAATGCAGACAATAAATGAAACAAACGCCGGCGTAACCCTCAATTCTTTAAACTCAGGCCCTCCAATCCACAAAAACGCAGTCAGGTAGTAACCGCTATCACAAGACGCATGAATCCACTGTCAAATGAAGGTTAAAGAATCTACACGGATTCGCTCGCATTCGGGTTCAAGGAAAACAAGAACGTAGCCAATACGACGAGTTATAGGTTGCTTAAACGTATGCAGACTATGCCAACTGCACATAGGCAGAAAACGCAGTCTGGAGAGGTACTGAAGGCAGTCTGAGAATGCTAAAATTTATGTCGCTATGGGTCTCCTTATTAACTCCGTTAGGTACAATGAAAACTATTGAAGGGTTTCTGATAACACTACCAATGGAAATCCGCTACCATAAGTTAAACTGCAGATATAACCAATGGATAACTTAGAAAAAATAAAAACAGATAAGCTCAAAAACAATCGAAACACTTTCTTAAGATATCTTAAAGCAGCAGTGATCTCAGGAGTTTTGCCTTTGTATTAAAACGTAGCACAAGCATAACTAACCAGGAGGAAGCATAACCAGTAGCTTGAATAGCTTACCGTATACTAAGAAGTAATGAAGCTCATAGTAACCCAACCCGTGCTTATAGTTACGACCATAGTGTAAACATACTACTAAGAAGAGTCAGAGTAATTACAAGCAGCTTTGAGTTACAACCATAGTGTTATCATTCAAGTAAAGGGGAATCATAGTAATCAAATCCGGTACGATGTGAATCCCATAACGCTATCATAAATTAAAATGCAAATATAATCATGGATAACGTAGAAAAAAAATAAAAACTGATAACGCTATCATAAAATAAGATGCATATATAATCAATAGATATAGCAGAAAAACAAAAACTGATAACGCTATCATAATGAAATACATTTTTCGTATAGAGTGGTAAATTCGTCATCTAAAGAATGGTAAAGTCACTATCCAACACGAGGATAAATCGTGGTCAAGTAAAAGGCAAGTTGTCATCGGTAAAATGATAAAACGCAGAGTTAAAGAAGAACTCAGAAGGTATTACGCAATTTATGGAAAGAGGGGATAAACAATCACAAAAGTACTCATTCGCAAGGGGCGTAAGGAAAACCATCAACCAGGAATAATCAATAGGGGCAAACAACCGGGCAACGTCCTTCGCTCATCATCCATGCACAGAAAAGATAGGCATTAGAATCTATAGGTTGCTATCCATCGAAGTGATAACCATCGATTCGGCTCCTGGCTGACTGCTCAGGCATGGACTAGTGAACTGGGAATGAGGACGAAGACCAGGCATAAACTCTTCATAAAAATCAATTAAAAATATAGAAATGAAAGCGTAAGGTATAGTAATAATCTACCATGTAGAATCAAGTAAGCATATTGTAGTCCAAGTCGTCCACTTTCAGTCATTGTCCCGTGTGTTCCGTGCAGCTCCCGTTTGCCGACCGATGAGACTTCACCGGTACCTCCCAGTCAACACTAGTGGTACTCTTCTTCCCCCTTAGCCCCTCGATCCACAAAGGGGCCACACACACTAAACCAGAGAACAACTAGCTAAGTCATTCAAGTCTAAAATTATGTAGCGTAACATTATGCATAATAGAGGAGATCTATATTTCTCCTCCTCCCTCCTTTATATATAATTTCTAAGTCACTTCTTTCACAAATTCTCATTTAATTTATTGTTCAATAATTTAATTCAGAAAAATACTCACCGTACATGTGTCACAGATCCCCTTCGTTGCACCAATTATTAATGTCATTAATTATTTAATTACTCCTATTTCCCTTACCCAACTAAAATCATTCCTAGAATCGCTCCTAGGTATCCCCATATTCCCTCATACAATTTAATGACTTCCCCCCTTACTAATTTACTAGTTGAGTTCAATTTAGAAAGTTATTAAAGGCAAGATTCCTTACTAAGTTGGTCATTCTTCTTTTTCCTTATGTTTCCCTTGTTCTTTATGTTTCCCTTGTTCTTTATGTTTCTCCCTTTTTCCCTTAGTTTCCTAATTCTTTTAAATTTCCCTCTTTACCTTTTTATCTAAACTCAAATTAGTAAGTGTAGAAAATTATCTTTTTCCACTTTTTCTTTTAATTAATAACTAACAAAAAAATCATTTCCCTTTCAGAATTTTAAATCCCTCAATAATTTGATTTTAATAGTTTAATCAAGTTTCTTACCCCCTTTTCGTTAGATTTTTAATAATGATTATTATTATTTTTATTCTTTTACCACAAGTATTACTTTAGACCTAGATTTTAATTTTCGAGGTTGGGCGACATTTTATTAGGGAAACTGTTTTTAAATATTTCTTATCATGTTATTCGTTCTAAGGCCATCTAGGTTTATTCTCTTATT
Organism: Picea mariana; assembly: GCA_032191745.1. Lineage (NCBI taxonomy): Eukaryota > Viridiplantae > Streptophyta > Pinopsida > Pinales > Pinaceae > Picea > Picea mariana. The sequence continues at coordinate 40,050 of JASDQU010106941.1, read as the reverse complement.
AGTTAACAACGCGACGTGCCCTTCAGGACGCACTAGGTGCTCCAAGGGTGCCACTTGCCTCATTCGGTTTTCCTTGCACGACGTGCCCTTCCGGATGCACTATGTGCTCGAAGGGTGCCACTCGCCTCTTTCTATTTCTCTTGCACGACGTTCCCTTCAGGACGCACTACGTGCTCCAAGGGTTCCACTCGCCTCTTTCCATTTTTCTTGCGCGACGTGCATTTCAGGATGCACTACGTGCTCCAAGGGTGCCACTCGCCTCTTGACTGACTTGGTAGACATAAAAAAACCCTTGAGTCAATACTCCATCAGGTGATCTTGCGGGAGACTAAGGACCTCTAAGGAATAAGGCCACTGCTTTATTGCGCGCCCCTTAGAATCATCATGAGTGACTGTCGCAGTCTACCCTCACGGCATCATGGTCTTCTCGAACTAGTAATCGTTAACCTACAATTCGAGCCATGATGGGAGTGCTAGTAGGCAGTGGCAGGGCTTTTTTCCACACCTCTCCCTCAACGTCTCTGGTATTCGTGCGTGACATCTCTACTCCACATGTGAGTCTCATTGAAAATCTATCGTTAGACTGCATCATCAACGAATCATGTCAGAAATAATATCTATAATCATACCATCTAATCAGATGCAAAAATGTCATATATACAACCATCAAACCCCAATAGTTCACTCCCTGACTTGATCCAAAGTCCAAGGGGTTTCATCGATGCCTCTGCATCCTCGAGGTCCAAAATCTTTCACACTCAGGAAAACCAAGTCAATAGCACCTGTCTATGTCAATACAACAACATAACATGTCATCAATCCATAATGCCTCATAATCTTAATCAACAGGCAATAGTATAATAATCCAGATCACTTGCAAGCAAGTGTCCTCAAGGAATAAGTTTCCTCAGTGCGCGCAAGAGCGGGATGTTACAACCAGAAGGAGTTATATACGTTATGCTACTCCCTTCTCATTTAACGCAAGGATTGCATAAAGATTACATCCCTTGCACATGCTCTTCCATAGCTTCAAGGAAGAGATGAACCTTAGGGAAATGTCTTGGTTACGAACTACAATCACACGTCTCTGACCCTCATCATCGACCAAGCTCAATCGTTTCATTTTACAGTTTTGTATAGCCTCATGCGATTCCAACCTGTCCATCTTGATCACGACGTTAGAAGATCCTAATATTGTGACGTACAGGTTGGCCTTGGTGACAAACTCTCCCAGGTTAAGGATACAACCTATAACCTTCCCTCCAACCTTTTGTTTGGCTCCTGAAGCCATTTCTACAAAGCTAAAATCATCATGTTCGAATTCTTTTTCCTTAATTCGTTTTAGGGATGCACCAAAAAAAAACTCTTTGTAGCACCAGGATCTATCAAAATACCAAGGGTCTATTTAGTGTCGGTACCTGATGTCTCGAGCACAGTTGAATGGTGCTCTACCCGATAGTTATTCACCGCTACATGAATCTGATGGGCCTTGTCCAAATCTCCCACAGTTGTGAGTCTGGCTGATCCATATGCTCTGGTTCTCACCCAGAACCATTCCTTGAATAGTTCCCATGACACGTCTTCGACTGCCATGTTCAATTGCGGCAGGAGCGTCTTTCACCTTAGAAGACCACTCCCCTTCACTTGTAAGACCACCCTGCAGACCTTCATGCTTGAGGTCGTAATCATGAAGCGTGAAGCACATCGCCTTGCTCTACAGCCATGCCTCGATGACACACCCGTCCGTGACACTCATGGACTTGAGAACTCATCTCTCTTGAGTTCTCTGTGAATGATAATGGTACTAGCTAAGGTGCGCTGCGGACCCTTAGGGGTACATACACCCTGGCCTCATCTCAGTACAGATGGTGAATCAAGGCCTTTTGAAATTCCCTCAAAGGACCTTGTCAGACCATCATCATCCATTAAAAAAATCGGATCCATCCCAAGGACTTGTTCCTCCCCTTGGGGTTAGACTCTGAGGGTGCGGGAACTTCTGGAGGTGTCACACCTCCTTCCATGACACCTCATTGAGAACCTCAGTGGTGTCCTCTAATCGAGATCACTGCATGGACACATTAAAGTTTTAATTAGAACTAGGTTAATACTGAAGGGTTTACTATAGTGGAATGCATGGCGATCCACAGTTGCAGGGTTGAACCTGCTCTGATACCATATTTAATGACCCTTGTCATTACGACAACATGCAATGCGTTACAAGTGCTACAATTTTTATATATATATAAGCAGTGAGGTCACCACAAAATCAGTCGAGCAACGCAACTTGATGACGAACACAACACACATAATCCAGGCAAACGACATCACAATGACCCACCAGACTAGCGCGTTACACCGCAGGATGTAACATACAAAAATTAAGGAGACCATTAAAAGACTACTCGCTTGTCCTACCCTGCAGAGATAGGACCTCTAAGACACATTAGAATCACCAATCAGTCCAACACAACAACTTCCACAATAAGTAGCTAGAACCCTCCCGACGAACGAGAGACCACTATTAAATGTTACAACAGGTACAACCTCAAAAGAAACAAAAACATCCACTTCGAAAGGTGCATGACACTATGCCAGGTTTCATATGCTCTATCGATCAACATGCACAATGATCCCAACTTAAGGATTCATGTTGTCTATGTGTCAAGCGTACAAGAATCGCAAGCGCAAACGACATCTAACCCTTTAACCCAAGAAATATTCAACCTCTAGGAGACTGAATTAACTGTCAAAAATACATGAAGACTATACACAAACACCCAATCACAAGACGCAAAGGGACATCATTCACTAATTACATTGCACAACTAGTCGAAGGATTTCATGCCTTCTTAAGAGGCACTTTTTATCAATGAAGTCTCCCACGCTGTAAAACATAGATAATTTGAATAATATATAAAATTTCATGTGCATGGATATTCAAAGTTAATTCTCTACATAATGGAAGTAATATTCGAGTGTAAGAAATTAAAACGCAATTACAGAACTAATAGCAATTTAGTATAAAAGAAGTAATTCACTCAAGTAATACATGCAAGTAATATATGGAAGTAATAAACGCAAGTAATATTATAGTGGAAGTAATATTCGAGTATAATGGGAGTAATACACACAATTACAAAACTGGTGCAGTAATTAAAAACACAATCTAAGATATGGAAATTATAAATTTGTTGTCTTTGATATGCAAAACGTTGTCTAGCATTGGTAATAGAAATCGCTACCTATCAAGATATGGCTATCAATAATATTAAATCGCTATCCATACTATTGTTGTTAATACAATAACATAAAATCGTTGTGATATATCGTTGTGTAACTTGCCTAGTAATTCGTGGTGTTAATGTTTCTTAATATGCCAGTAAAATCGTGTGTAGATGCTATGTAACTTTCCCAGTAACTCGCGGTGTTAATGTTGTTTAATATTCCTAGAATTGCGTGTGGGAAAGATGTGTAACATGCCGAGTAATTTGTGGTGTCAATGCTGCTTAATATGCCAGTAAAATACCCTTCTTAAGAGGCGTGTTTTATAGGTATGTACATAAATTTAGAAAATACAAGATGAACACTTGTATATAGTTTAGTGAATTTATGTTCAGGTTTTGTTTTTTAATATAAACTTTAAATTGAAACATGCAGGAGAATCTATCAACACTAATGATGAAATATTAGAAAATGTTGATACTGACAAATTTGGAAAGAAAGAAGCTAAGCATTATATAAGATATTGAACTAAGAATATGTATAATACATTTTTAAAAGATGAATCAGTAACAGTACAAGCTCAACTTTACTTTGTCTAATAAATTCAAGAAAAACATTGTACAAACATTGGAAATTTCGATTGCAAATAGATGCAAATGATGAACTTGCTTTTTGGACAGTGATTTCTAGACAACCCTACAAAGATAGACAAAAATGTTAAAGAATTGACCCGTAATTGTTGGTTGATATAATCTCGTGTTTCACCACATACAAGGGATGTGTTGCGAAGAAGAATAACACAAAAAAAATATGAATAACATACAAAACATATATTGCCAATGACACAAATAGAGTTGTTCGATAAGTTCAAAGAAGAGCACAAAGAAGTTAAAATTTCCATCAATACATTTGAGCAACAAAAACCATGGTTTTTTAGACCCATCACCATTCATGACACTTGTTGTTGTCATTATCATGTGGAATTTGAGTTATATTATGACACTTTTATTGATTTTGGTAAAAATTTATGGCCAAGTTCACCTCCTTCTTCCACATTATGTGCTTTTATATCTGAAATTCTATGTGAAAGAGAAGATGATGAATTAGTTTACCAAAAAAAATGTGTTGGTGGAAAGAAATGTGATGTGGAAATATAAGTTTGTTTCACTCAAAGTATCCTATTGATATGAATGATCAATCATTTTCTAATATAACAGTCAATTGGAAGAGATATGAATATATCAACAATACGACTCTACATTCTTCAAATGTTATTTCCAAAAGGATTGATTTGAAAGTAGATAAAATCTATGTGATATATTTTTTGAAGAAGTATGAGGAAGAAATTTCTAATACACCAAGCATTCACATAGAGTTCGATGTCAAGACCTACAATTCAAACAATCCCATGAAGTGTTTCCACTAGGGACAATTTTGTCTGTAGTTTATTTTGCAGAGAATTACACATTCACTGCACAAAAATAAATACAGAGTGAATATTATCATTTTGATCAAGTCACTATATTTTTCCACGTTCTATATAGACATGCTCAACAGAGTCTTGATAACATAGAAAGCACCAAGGAAAATTGATATGTTATTAAAGAATATCAGTTTTATATAAGTGATGATCGAGCACACGACACACATTATGTACAACATTGTTTTGATAAATTTTATTATTCATTGAAAGAATGCGGGATCATATTCAATCGACATTGGATATGGTAGATGGGTGTGCGGGTTAGTTCAAATCTTCACGATCATTTTATTGGTTGTGTCGTCTTCATAAGAAATCAAACATTACACCTTGTCAGAATTTTTTTGAGACTAATCATGGAAAAGGATAGAATGACGGTGCAGGGGAATGTGTAAAACGAGCACTTCGAAGGTATCATATGAACCCTCGTGCCAATAGATTTGAATCTGCTAATCAAGTTGTTGAATGGTGGAAAATGGTGCTAAGCCATGAAAATAATCCATCAAGGAATGTGTGCAGGTGTGTCTATATATACATGTTACACATGTACATAAGATATTTTTATTCACGTGTTCAAATTTATATGATCTTTAATCATTTTCTTGAGAGAATTCAAGTTAACAAGTTCTTGTCTTGTGCGGGTTTTTTTGGTATGTTGGAATCTAAGATGTAAATAGATCAATCCCATATGAAGATGATTCAATACATGGGACACAAAAAATGCATTCAGTTAAAACAAAACTCTATCAAAACGTGTTTTCATTTGATAGAAGAAATGAGTCTTGTTTTTGTTCAGTTTGCATAGATGACACAGAATCCATAGAGATTTGAGAAAACAAAAATGCAGAATATGTTAAATCTTAGAGACATACCAAACTTAATGTAAAAGAGAAAATTCACTTGCAAGCTCAGAGGAGATGGAATCAAATGAAACTATAATGTCAGTTGATGGCGATAGAGTTTATGATCTTGTTAGAGAAGGTAATTTTTATGTTTAAATATTTTCAAACAACTTGTATATGTACTTGTGTTATAATCTAACATGAACTACCTGTTAGAACATATCTAATTATTTGTAGGAGATGTATTTGTCATGGTTTCACTTTTAGGCAACACTGAAAACATGAAATATTATTTGATGTCATACACAAAACAAAAGGTGAGGTTATTAGAATATTTTGATGATAACAGGTTTATATATGAAAGAGGATCCAGCGTATTGAAAGGATATTTTTTTCAAGAAACCCATAAAACCGATACTCATGTTCACTTTCAAGACTATCAGTTGAATGCCATAAGTTTTCAATATAGTCATTTTTTGTGTGCAGTGCGCATAAAGTTAATAGAAGTTCAATCAAAAAAAAAAAAAAAAGTTAGAAAATTAAAAATGGCTGAAGCCGATCATGAACTGTAAGATCCTACTCTTGCACGCACTGAGCAAACTTATTCTTTGAGGACACTTTCTTGCAAGTGATCTAGATTATTATACTAGTGGGCATTTGATTATGATTATCAGGTGTTATGGATTGATGACATGTTATTTTGTTCTATTGACATAGACAGGTTCTGTTGACTCGGTTTTCCTGAGTGTGCAGGATTTTGGACCTCGAGGAT
>JASDQU010106941.1:15746-26961 GCA_032191745.1 Picea mariana | reverse complement strand
TTGAATGGAAGATTTTTGTAGGTTTTATGATTGAATCTACATGTTGATTATGTAAGTGGATTGGATGTTTAGATTGATGGCTGAAATTTTCCTTAGCCTAGCTCGACGATTGTTGACTCTCATGACCTTCGTTTACTTGCATGTCTTGACCACCTAGTTGCGTGTGACTGTGACCTTCAAGGTTGTTAGCCTTCATCCCTAGCTCACCATTCCTCGCCTGAGTAGTCGACCATGAGCCGGATCTACAGTCATCACCTTATTGTTAAAAGACTTATGGATCTCAACGCCTTGCTTTTCTGTGTGAGGATGGCGAGTGAAGGAAGTTCTCGTTGGCCATCTACCCCCCTGATTGTCCCTGGCTGGTTGATTGTATTATGCCCTCTTGTGATTAATTTTTTCATTGTTGCGATCTTCTACTTCTTTTCCTTTTCACCCTGGATTCATTGCGTAGGCTCTTCTTCGTCGAGTGGTTATAGTTAAGGGTTGTGGTAGCCTGAAGCCCATCTAGGTATTTTAATGGTTGAGAGTTCGATTTTGTTTTGTCGAATAACTAGTAATGAGCCGAGTTTTCATTTCGTTTTTTTTTACTCCCGATAGAATCCTTGATTTAGCATTTCGTGTGATCCTTTCCATTAGATCCTTTCGTTCTCCTACATCTGTTTGCACTGTATTGGGGTCATAGCAAGGGAAAAATGCCTTGGTTTCATATCTGTTTTTTTTTACAGATACTTAATTGTATTCTGCCAATAAAAGGATCGATTTTAGATCTGCATTTTCTTTTTACAACGGTATCCTAGAAATGAAAATGAAAATGTTTTATTGATTTCCTATCTGCCTTTATATTTGGGTCCGGGGATGAGAAAAATTTTGTGATCCAACTTTTTTCAGAGTCTTGGCGTCCTTGGTTTCCAAATGTTCACACATAGCCCAAATCATTTTTTTTATCCAATGAAGAGGATTGGCATTTTCTTGTTGAGATTTACCTTAGCAAATTGTTTTAATTAACGGTTAGTTTCTTTGCGAATTTTACGGCGTTTTGCTATTTCTGAAATGAATTTTAAGGCATTTTGTGAATGGTTAGTTGATCACTGAATTTTAAGGCATTTGTTATTTCTGAAATGACAACATTTTTCCTTCTCTATTGGCTGTGAGTAACCTATTATAGAAATCACCACGATTTTGTTTTATTCCAGGGATGGAATGGCTCCTATTGGCCACCACGTTTTTCCTAGCGTTTTTCCTTGTATAGCACAATTATGCCCCCCCCTGTTTGTGTAATGTATAGTGTGGGACAGTTTGACTGGAATGGGCCGTGGTTAGGATGGCCATAGCTTTGCGGTTAGGCGTGTCCTCCATTACCTTGTACACCTCATTTACTGCCTTGCTTTCCGGGTGTCATTCCCTACATTCCAGAATTACTACCACATCCATTCCTTTACTTGATAGTGTTGATTTCGCCTTGTCAACTACTGAAGATTCTCTGGCAGCCGTATTACTCTCCACTGACATTTTATTTATGAACCTTTTACTTTTAGACAACCGTACCCACCTGTGCGCCTTGCTATTTGGACAGATTTTTTATACCTGTGCATCTTACTTTTAGCGATTTATTGCTTTTAACAGTTGAATCTTGGTTGGTGTTTTGCATTGGTTAACTTTATATCATTGCACCTAGGCCTGTAATGTTTAATTTAGGTATATATATTCTTGGGTAAATATTTAATGGACAATTTTAGGGTGAGAGCTTTTATAATTATTTGGCATTTTCCTATTATAGGTTTTTGGTATAATCATGATGGTAGCAATGTTTTAGTTTTAGTGAACAAATTTCTATGAGCGTTTAATCTTGATGATCCAATATTAATTTTAGCCACACATCACATACCTTTCCTTAAATTTAAAAATCCAAAACCTTTATTTGCTTGTTATTCTAAATTTTACACATTTTCACATTTCATAGCACACAAAACTTACATATTCCTACAATCTATTAAAATCGGTTTCTTTCATCCTCTTCTTATATTTAAAGTATTCCTTTGCATTTCCGAAGACAGTCACTACTATATTCATTAATAGAACCACCCTTGGTTATGAATTCATAACCTAATAGTTATGAATTCATTGAACCATGTAATGACATAATGCGAAACAAGAAGTTACTAAAAATATTATTCAAAAATTGTTCATTAGTAAATGGTATTTGTGTGATAGGAGTTATAACTGGATCGGTTGAATAATTAGTGAATTTCGAAAAAAATAATATTAAATTTAGAAGATATCGTATATTTAAATATTATTGGAATTAATATTTTAATTTAAAAGTATTTTTTTGTGGTCTATGGTTCTGTATCAAGTCAAAATGTGGTTTAGCAACAAGTCACAAAGTGATTGAACTTGTTTTAATGTTGTAAAATGAATTCAAAAAGATGAAAAATAAGTTACATGTAACTCTTAAATGGTTTTGATGATATCTAAATACTCCTCATTTTACAAATGCTTAGCAACAATTTCCAAAAAAATTTAAAGCAGTTTCCATGCTTAAACTGAAGTTGAAATCCTTGAAGACATGTTTTTGCATTTGTGAATTAGATGTCCTAATAACTTTCATAATCTATTGATAAAATCATTTACATGTTTTTGTATTTATGAATTTGAAATAGAACTAGTATGAAAATACTTCTTTTGAATTGCCTTTATTTATGATCCATGAATCTATGTTTGGTGTGTTAAATACTTAGTTGAATTTTAGTAACTTATTAAGTTGGAAATATCTTTCAATTACTATGCAAAGGATATCAATATAAGCGTACCCTATATTTATTTTAACGAACTTGAGCCGCAAGAATAGTTATGTATATACAGGTGGGCATAGATCTGGTTTTCTCGTAATGTATCTCTTTGTTTCAATATAATTAAGTAGAGATGGGTTGGAATATTTTGCAGATAGGGTAAGGTGGATTCCGTTTTTTTGGGGGTACTTGTTTTTATCATAATGATTAACCAATGTAGGTTAGGATCCCTGCGTTAAGACTATAACTAGGTCTTTTATTTGTACAAGTTAGATGCAAGTTAACTACTCAACTTGTTTATAAAAGGAAAAAAAAAAAAGAGATTTACTAATTCATTGTATCTATCTACTACATGTTGATTTTAATTAGTAGGGAGGACCTCACATGTGGTATCAGAGCAAGTTCAACCCGTGACTTGGGATTGCTATGGATTTCGTTGATATGATTTGATTTTACTATTGCTAATTGAGTTGACTTGTGTGCATTTAGGAAATCATGGTTAGAGGACGCCGCAGAGGTAGACGATGGTGTGCTAGGGGAGGAGGCATGATGCCTCTAGTAGCATCCATGCATGAGGGGTCTAACCCCTAGGGAGACGAGCAGATTCTTGGACAGGAGCAGATAGTAGTTGGTGATGTAGTCGGAATGATGAGATCTTTTCAGTGCGTGTTTGAGGCACTGATCAGCCGTTTGGCCAGAGATGAGGCCAGGGCGCCAACACCCACTGAGGTTCCACCACGCACTCCGGTTGGTACTGGTAGTATTCACTGTGAACTTGAGAAGGTCAAATTTCTCGAGTTCTTTGGTGCCCCGGACGACACAGCCGCTGCGGCATGGTTGGAGAACATGGTGATGTGCTTCGCACTTCGTGATTATACCTCCAACATGAAGGTTTGCATGGTGGTCTTTCAACTGAAGGTGAGCGCTCTTCTATGGTGGAAGACGTTCCTACCACTGCTGAACATGGTCATCGAAGACGTGTCATGGGAACTATTCGAGGAACAGTTTTGAGAGAGGTACCTTTCAAAGGAATTCATTGAGCATCAGCTCAATGAGTTCAACACCTTATGACAGGGAGGTTGTATGGTGCCCGAGTACGAGGCCCATTTTATGGAGCTGCTCCTGTATGCTCCGCACCTTAACACTAAGAAACTTAAGGTCAACAGGTTCGTGTTCGGCCTTAATGGCAGCCTACGTGCAAAGGTTAGGATTTTGATGCCTCAAACCTTGCATGATGTCATCCAGAAGGCCCTCATAGTAGAGGAGGAGCTTATCAACGGGGGTCAGACTAGGACTTCAGCGAGACCAGTAGGACAGGTGTTATCTAAGCATAGTAGCATCATACACCAGCACGACATACGTTAGGATATCGTGGCTTCCAGAGGGGATCCACTTTCGCTACACCTCGGAAACTGACACCTCAACAGTGGACACCTTATCGGGGACCACAACATCAACAACAACATCAACTATAGCAGCAACAGTTTAGGCCAGTTCAGCAAAATATACTAGGATTCTAGGCCGGTGGGCCGTCATCTTCTACTTCAGATACCAAGACTACTGGGATGAAGAAGGGGTGTTGGACGTGTGGGGAGCCACACTACTAGCGCGACTACCCTGTGGAGAGGACTAGAGTGTCCAGATCAGCCAGACCCACTACCATGGGAGATATGGGCAAGACCCATCAGATTCATGCAACGGTGAATAACCTCCAGGTAGAGCATCAGTCAATTGTGCTCGAGATGACAGGTACCGTCACTGACCAGACCCTTAGTATTTTGATAGATCCCAGTGCTACCGAGAGTTTCAGTTTTGGTGCAGCGCTAAAAAGGATTAAAGTAAAGGCAGTCGAACAGGATGAGTTTAGCTCCATAGAGATGGCTTCGGGACCCAAACAAAAGTTTGGAGGAAAGGTTATGAGTTGTGTCCTTAACTTGGGAGAGTTTGTCACAAGGGCCAACCTATACATTACGATCCTAGGATCTTATGATGTTGTGATTGGTATGGACTAGTTGGAATCGCATGAGGTGATACTCAATTGTAAGATGAAATGGTTGATCTTGGTCGATGATGAGGGACATAGACGTGTGATTGTAGGGTGGAACCAGGGAATTTCCCTGAGGTTCATTTCTTCCTTGCAGCTTCAGAAGAGCATGTGCAAGGGATGTAAGCTCTATGCGATCCTTGCGTTAAACGAGAAGGGAGTAGCAGAAGGTCTATAACACCTTCCGATGGTGAGAGAGTTTGCAAACATCTTTCTGGAGGAGTTACCTGGGATGCTGCTAGAAAGGGAATTGGAATTTACCATAGACCTAAAACTGGGGAATGAACTGATAGCAAGGACGCCTTATTGGATGTCGACCCCAGAGTTACAAGATTTTAAAATGCAACTGAAGGAGTTGTTGGACCTGGGACTGATACTTCCTAGTGTGTCACCGTGGGGTGCACTTGTTATTTTCATACGAAAGAAGGATGGGTCGTGGAGGCTCTGCATTGACTACTTTCAAATGAACAAGGCCATGATAAAGAATCAATATCCATTGCCGAGAATTGATGATCAGTTCAATCAAATGAATGGTGCGATGGTGTTCTCAAAGATCGAATTGCGATCAGGATACCACCAGATATGGATTAAGGAAGATGAAATCCCTAAGACCACCTTTAAGATGAGGTTTAGACATTACGAGTTTACTGTTTTACTATTTGGACTAACAAACGCTGCAGAGGTATTTATGAATTTGATGAATGGGGTGTTCTGCGAGTACTTGGACAAGTTTGTCCAAGTATTCATTGACGATATTTTGATCTACTCTCGGACGACAGAGGAGCATGACGAGCACTTGCGCTTGGTGCTACAGTGTCTGTGAGAGCACAAATTGTATGGGAAGTTGTCCAAATGCTCATTTTATCAATCACAGATTCACTACTTAGGGCATGTCATCTCTGGTGAAGGCATCACCATGGATCCAACCGAGGTCGAGGGTTTTTTCGGACAAAACACAATGATGGTACCACAATTTGAAGGATTTTCATTTGATAGCGATGGTTTATTGAGGTTTAAAAAATAGATCTATGTACCACCGAAGGACGATTTGAGGATGTTGATCATAAGAGAGGCTCATAGAGCAGTTTACATGGCTCACCCAGGAGTCATGAAGATGAGGGAAGACCTTAAACCGTTATTCTTCTGCAAGGGAATCAAGGCCGACATAGTCAACTATGTGACCAGATGTCTAGAATGTCAACATGTAAAGGCTAAACATAGACACCCAAAAGGATTACTACAACCACATGCCATTCCAGAATCAAAATGGGTGGCTATTTCTATGGATTTTATTGTTGGATTGCCACTGAAGGCAAGGAGACATGACTCGATTTTCGTAGTAGTAGACACTCTGACGAAGAGTGTTCACTTTATTCCTATGCATATGACATATCAGGCACCTGACATAGCTAGAGTTTTCATCAGTGAGATTGTGAGGCTGCATGGCATGCCTAAGAGGATTATATCCAATCGAGGATTGGTGTTTACTGGACGATTTTGGATGAGTTTCCAAGAGGCCTTGGGAACCCAACTAAACTTTAGTACTGCATACCACCCGGAGACTGACGGGCAGAATGAATGAATGAACTAGACCTTGGAGGACATGTTGCGCATGTACATGATGGACCAAAAAAAGTGTTGGGAAGAATTCTTGCCTCTAGTGGATTTTGCTTACAACAACAGTTACCAGAGCACCATTGAAATGGCGCCTTTCAATTTTCTTTATGGGCGACCATGTCGGACGCCTTTGAGTTGGGATCGGTTCAAGGATAGGGTCTTGGTGGGACCAGAAGTGATCCAAGAAATGGAAGAGAAAATGAAAACAATAAGACAAAGGATTAAAGAAGCGCAAGATCGACAGAAGAGTTATGCTGATGCGCACCGTGTTGACCGTAGTTACGAGGTCGGCGATCGAGTCTTCTTGTGGGTTAAACCGCATAAAATTTCGATCAAGTTTGGGAAGGGAGATAAACTCTCTCCTAGGTTCATGGGACCTTTCGAGATTATGGAGAGAAAGGGGCCCATGGCCTATCGACTAGCCTTTCCCGATTCTTTGAGGCGTATGTAGGATGTTTTTCATGTATCTATTCCGAGACATTATATTAGTGATCATACACATGTTATTGACATGAGTTCCTTGCAGGTGATGGACGAGGGGGCAATCGCGGCTGAGTCAATCCACATTTTGGATCATCGCGTTCAACAGCTACGACGTCAAACGATAGAGCAGGTCAAGGTCCAGTGGGACAATCATAGTCCGCACTTGGCGACCTGGGAGGTCGCATATGATATGTGCCAACAGTTTTCATTTTTGTTTGATAGATAGGCATATGATACTATGATACACTTTATTTTGGCCTTTATACTTTGAAACTTCAGGACGAAGTTTAGACCAAGAGGGGGTGTATGTAACATCCCGCTCTGGCGCACTGAGCGAACTTATTCTTTGAGGACACTTTCTCGCAAGTGATCCGGATTGTTATGCTATTAAAACCTTTGATTTTGATTATGAAGCATTATGGGATGATGACCTGTTGTTTTACTACATTGACATAGACAGGTGTTATTGACTCAGTTTACTAAGTGTGCAAGATTTTGGACCTCGAGGATGTAGAGGCATCGATGGAACCCCTTGGACTCTAGATCGAGTCAGGGAGTGTAACATTGGGGTTTGATTGTTCTTACTATGATATTAGCGCATCTGATTAGATGATATGATATGGATATATTCTGACATGATGTTTTGATGATGCAGGTTGATGATAGCTTGCTGACCAGACTCACATATGGAGTAAAGGGGTCATGAATGACTACCAGAGATGTTGAGGGAGAGGTGTGGATAGCAGCCCTGCCACAACCTACTAGCACTCCCACCATTGCTCAAACTCTAGGTTAACGATTACCTAGTTTGAGGGGACCCACGATGCCATGAGGGCAGACTGCGACAGTCACTCATGATGATTCTAAGGGGTGCACAATAAGGCAGGGACCTTATTCATTAGAGGCCCTTAGTCTCCCACAAGTTCACCTGGCGGAGTGTTGACTCCAGGGGTTATAGAGGTCTACCAAGTCACTCAAGAGGCAAGTGGCACCCTTGGAGCATGTAGTGCATCCTAAAGGGCACATCGCGCAAGGGAACAGATGAGGTGAGTGGCACCCTTGGAGCATGTAGTGCGTCCTGAAGGGCACATCGCACAAGGGAATAGATGAGGTGAGTGGCACCCTTGGAGCACCTAGTGCATCCTGAAGAGCATGTCACATTATTGAGGATAGAGGAATGAACCTAGATGGCCTTAGGACGAATAACGTGTTAAGTTTTTTTTTTTTTAAATTCCCTAATTAAATGTCACCCAATACGAAAATTTAAGGTTAACTGTAACCTATGCTAGTGGTAAAAGTTTATCTCTATATAAATAAAAATAAAGAATAATAAAAATAATAAAAATAAAAACCACATGAATAATAATTATGATCTTTGTTAAATCTTGTAACATAAAGGGAGTAAGAAATAAATTGTTTCAAAAGCAATCTATTGGATTAAAATTTAAGAAGGGAATTAATTGTTTTATTACCTTGATAAACTAAAATATACTAATTAAATAAGAAAATGGAAAAAGGGTTAATTTCCACACCTGCCTTTTTGAGTTCTAAGTAAAAAGGGGAAAGAGGGAGAATCTAAAATATTAGGAAACTAGGAAGGGAGATAAACATAAAAAGGGAAAAAGGGGAACTTAAGGGAAAAAGTGGAAAGTCAAACTTAGTAAAGAATCTACCATTTAAGAGCTTTCTAATTTAAACTGAATTAGCAATTTAATAATAGGGAAAGCCTTTAAAACCTGTAACAGAATTTGAGGACACCTAGGAGTGATTCTAGGAGTAACTCTAGGTGGGTGAGGGAAATAAGATAATTAATTAATTGAAGAAATTAAATAATGGAGGAACGTAGGGGATGGGGGACACTTGTACGAAGAAGAATTTTTAGGAATTTATTTTTAAAATTTAATTAAATAAGATTTTAGGAAAGAAAGGAAGTTCGAAACTCTATAAGATGAAGGAAGGAGAAGGATGAAGGATCATCTTCTTTTTGCGTAACGTTACACTGTAGAAATATCTACTTGACTGATTTACTTGTGGGAGTTGGGATACTCAGCTCGAAGAGGAGTGGTAGCTCGGCCTTGCGAGGCGAGCTGGGAGCTAGACGAAACCTATGGATAGTGTGTGTGGCCCCTTTGCGGTTTGGGGGGCTCAGGGGGAAGAAGAGTACCCCTAGCATTGGCTGGGAGGTACCGGTTATGTCTCGATGGTCGGCAAGCAGGAGTTGCATGGACCGCACGGACATCATTTAGAGTGGGTGAACAGGCAACGATACACTTTCTTTATTTGAATGGTAGATTGTTGTAGGTTTTATGATTGGATCCACGTGTTGATTATGTAAGTAGATTGGATGTTTAGATTGATGGCTGAAATTTTCCTTAGCCTAGCTCGATGATTGTTGACGCTCATGACCTTCATTTACCCGCATGTCTTGACCACCTAGTTGTGTGTGATTATGACCTTCGTGGCTGTTAGCCTTCCTCCCTAGCTCACCATTCCTCGCCTGAGAAGTCAGCCATGAGCCTGATCTATGGTCGTCGCCTTAGCATTAAAAGACCTATGTATCTCAATGCCCTGCTTTTCTGTACGAGGATGGCGAGCAAAGGAAGTTCCCGTCAGCCGTCTACCCTCCTGATTGTCCTTGGATGGTTGATTGTATTGTGCCCTCTTGCGATTAGTTTGTTCATTGCTGCGATCTTCTACTGCTTTTCCTTTTCACCCTGGGGTCATCGGCTACACTCTTCTTGGCCGAATGGTTATAGTTAGGGATTATGGTAGCCTAAAGCCCATCTAGGTATTTTAATGGTTGAGAGTTCGATTTCATTTTGTCGAATGACTAGTAATGAGCCGAGTTTTCATTTCATTTTTTTTTACTACCGATAGAATCCTTGATTTATCATTTCGTGTGACCCTTTCTGTTTAGATCCTTGTGTTCT
The DNA here is from genome assembly GCA_032191745.1 of Picea mariana. Lineage (NCBI taxonomy): Eukaryota > Viridiplantae > Streptophyta > Pinopsida > Pinales > Pinaceae > Picea > Picea mariana. Next base: position 17,098 of record JASDQU010106941.1, on the reverse strand, counting down.
CTTGCATCTGTCTACACTGTATTAGGGTCATAGCAAGGGGAAAAGGCTTTGGTTTCATGTCTGTTTTTTTTTACACATATTTAATTGTATTCTGGCAATAAAAGGATCGATTTTAGATCTGCATTTTCTTTTTACAACGGTATCCTATAAATGAAAATAAAAACGTTTTATTGATTTCCTGTCTGCCTTTATATTTGGGTCCGGGGATGAGAAACGTTTTGTGATCCAACTGTTTTCAGAGTCTTGGCATCCTTGGTTTCCAACTGTTCACATGCAACCCAAATCATTTTTTTAATCTAGTGAAGATGATTAACGTTTTCCTGTTGATATTTACCTTAGCAAATTGTTTTAATTAATGCTTAGTTTCTCTACAAATTTTACGGCGTTTTGCTATTTCTGAAATGAATTTTAAGGCATTTTGTGAATGGTTAGTTGATCGCTGAATTTTAAGGCGTTTGCTATTTCTGAAATGACAATGTTTTTCTTTCCTTGTTGGCTACGAGTAACCTATTATAGAAATCACCACGATTTTGTTTTATTCCAGGGATGGAATGGCTCTTGTTGGCCACCACGTTTTTCCTGGCGTTTTTCGTTGTATAGCACGATTATGCCCCCCCTGTTTGTGTAATGTGTAGTGTGGGACATATTGACTGGAATGGTCTGGGGTTAGGATGGCCATAGCTCTATGGTTTGGCATGTCCTCCATTACCTTCTGCACCTCATTTACTGCCTTTCTTTGAGGGTGTCATTCCCTGCATTCCAGAATTACTATCACATCCATTCCTTTACTTGACAGCGTTGATTTCACCTTGTTAAGTACTAAAGATTTTCTGGTAGTTGTATTACTCTCCACTGCCATTTTATTTCTGAACCTTTAACTTTTAGACAACCGTACCCACCTGTGCGCCTTGTTGTTTGGACCGAATTTTTACACCTGTGCGTCTTTCTTTTAGCGATTTATTGCTTTTAACAGTTGAATCTTGGTTGGTGTTATGCGTTGGTTAACTTTTTGTAACATCCCACTCTAGCGCACTGAGAAAACTTATTCTTTGAGGACACTTTCTCGCAAGTGATACGGACTATTGTGATATTAAAACATTTGTCCTTGATTATGATGAGTTATGATAGATAACATGATGTTTCACTGCATTGACATAGACAGGTGCTATTGACTCGGTTTTACTGAGTGTGCAGGGTTTTGGACCTTGAGGATGCAGATGCATCGATGGAACCCCTTGGACTCTGGATCGAGTCAGGGAGTGTGCTATTGGGGTTTGATTTTTTTACTGTGATTTTAGTACATTTGATTAGATGATATGATGTGGACATGTTATGACACAATTGTTGATGAT
>JASDQU010106940.1:119726-131952 GCA_032191745.1 Picea mariana | reverse complement strand
GAATGAAAGGTTGGCTCAAACAACACATCTTCCTAGAAACTATTCCAAGTGGAAGCCAAAGTGGACATCAAATGATGAAGGTGAGGTTGATGCAATGAAATTAAAACAATGGTTGCAATAGTTAGAAGTTGATTTTAGTGTTCATATTGTAAGATAAGAACAAAAAATAGTGTTTGTGCCACAAGAACTAGTGGGTCTTGCCCAAACTTGATGGGAACTATACCCAATCACTTAGGCTAGGAAATAATCCACTAGTTACTAAGTGGGATAATTTCAAGGGATTCATTTAAGTCCTAGTTTTATCCAATAGGTATGGAGAAGACTAGAGGATTTGGTGGCATCACTACTAAGAAGAAAAATGGAAAAACATACAAGAGTACATTACAAAGTTTAGAAAAAAAGCCATTTAATTTGGAATATCTTCCACGATCTCAGATGTAGTCATCAAGTATCTAGGTGGACTCCAAAATGACATAAGGTGGAAAGTAATTGTTTTCAATCCCAAGACCATTGATAAGTCTTGTGAACAAGCACATTTCCTTGAGATGAACATAAAGAAAGGACAATGAAGTGATTTTGAGTAAACATATCAATGAGCTATCTTAAAGGAGGGAGGAAGAACTAAAGGGGACAGAAAAATATTTACACCATTGTTCAAAGGTGAAAGGATCCAAATAATCATTGTGACCATTGACATATAGATAGACACCCCAAGAATTAATGCTAGAAGCTACATCATGAGTTGCATCCCAAGCACTTGAAGGAAAAAACTAAGAAGAAGAATCTTTTAGGCATGGACCATGATTAAATATATATCAACTCAGATATGGATGAAAAAATTGTTTGCACCACAATCCATATAGAGGTAAACATGAACAACCTCCAAAACAATGAAGAGAAGAAGATGATATAACTTTTCCATATCAAGATCTAGCTCAAGAAGACCAAAGTAGATTCTTTGTTCAAAATTGGTTTGTAACATATTCTCATAGAAAAGGACTTAATAAGTAATATTGGATTATAGGTACATGACCATCCTTATCCACATACTTTAGGATGGTCGAATAAGGTTGTTGACCTAAAATTTACCAAACAATGTAATCATAATTTTTCATTAATGCAAATTTCATTGTTGAATTAGAGATATTTGTGGTACCACTTGATGTATGTGTTGAATTGTTGTGAAACCCTTATATGTATGTAAGGGATGTTAACTTCATGATAAGATCTAGTGAATATTATTTGATAAACAATCATAAGTCCTTCATGATCAATGCACATAATTCTAAACCCAATATCTCTTTGGTAAGTGCCCATCAAGCCATATGTATTTATCTCCTTGAGATAGAACCAACAAGGGTGTATAAAAAAACATAGACAACAAAATTAGAAAAGTTATAATTTTGTAGAAAAAGATCATATTGACCAGAAGAAGTCAACAAGAACTCTTGTTGAAAGGCAATGTTGAGTGGTTCTCTAGGTAGAAAATTAAGAATTTGTTTAATTTCCTTTAGTCAAATCTTTTGGGGACCAAAAACCTCCTAAAATGGGGAGGTATGATTTGAAATGGATCACTATATAACTTATAATATTTTTCTCACTTTGAGGTGAAGAATAAAATTATTGTGTACTTATAGGAACCTTTTCTAGGACCAATCTGGAAATCCAATGAGTAGCGCCAAAATAAAAAAATTCTTATTTAAGGCCTAAAATTCACTTTTTGATGTCCAAATGAGGTGTCATCGATGCAAAAAATAGTTCCAACAAATAGTCCATACCAATATATTTGGAATGAACTATCAGAGATTGGAAGCAAAGTATGTATGAGGAAGCTATGGCCTCCAAAAGTTTATTTATGATCTGAACACCAAGTACCAAATGGATTCCATATTAACTTCCATTATTCACACATGTGGACTTTCAAGAAGATTTTAGAGGATCCAAAACCATGACCCTAATTGGGAGTTGGGCCATGCAAAAACCCTAATCCTAACCCCATCGATTATGAGGACATGTTTAAAACTTAGCCACAAAGGAAGAAAGGGGTGTCATTCCTATTATAATGATTTTCTGTTCCATAGTTGAATAATGCAAAGGAGTGAGATATTAGAGCAAGGCATATGAAAAACAACACTTTGTAGCAACACATCATATGACACGATGTCTAGTTGCTCCATAGAGAGATAATCTTTCTTTTTATTTTGCATTGTAAATCTAATAAATACGAGATTGAGGAAAAATCCTTATTTTTTGTTAGTTTTTTAACCCTTGCATATTTCTTCAGGGTACATCTTGTGTTCATTGTGTCAATAGTGTGCACTTTTCACTATTGTAATCTGGTATATTCTCAAATATTTTTCATAATGAAAATGAAATGATTTCAATATTAACTATTAATCATAAGTAATCATTGAAACAATTCAATATAATCGTAACATTCGTTCTACTGATCACACTTATATTGACTTATTCTCTGAGGACACTTGCATGCAAGTGATCCAGTTATAGTACATTATGATTTCATTTCGATTATGAGTTATATATGATGATGGTGATGTATTGTAAGTTATTGTTAATTTCAGATGTATATGTATTGATAGATATTATTGACGAGTTATGTTGAGTGTGTAGGACACATGCCATGCTATGGATGTTGATGGCATCAATGGACTTCCTCAAACTCCAGATTGAGTCAGGGAGTGGATTGTATTTTGCTGAGTATTTCATTTTACACACATGTGATATATGATTGATTACAATATGATTTATGTATATGGATTATTGACACTGTTTTTGTCAGTGGATGTAGGCTTGACGATGCTTGCTAATCCGACACACATAAGGAGTAAAGGATTCATGCAAAGAAACCAGACATTTGAGGGAGAGGTATGGAAATGTCCCTGTCATAGACTACTAGCACTCCCACCGTGACCTGAACAATAGGTTAATGATTACCTATTTTGATAGGTCCACGATGCTATGAGGGAGGACTTAGATAGTGGCTCACGAAGAATCCTAAGGGGTGCACAATAAGGAAGACTCCTTATTCCTTATAAGCCCTTAGTATCTCACAAGGTTGACCGAATGGAGTGTTGACTCCAAGGGACGGGCAAACTTTCAAAACCATTCAAAGGCGAGTCACACCCTTGGAGCACGAAGGTGCGTCTTGAAGGGAACGTCGTGTAATTAAATGTGAGGCAATAAAATAAAGGTGGCCTAGAAATTTAATGAAAGGTTTAAACCTTGTTAGAAAAAAGTATTAATTAATCATTTATTTATAAATTAGATATATAACAAGAGTTTAAACCAATCCAAATCCTAAGTTCAAGTACAAGTCTAAGTTAAAAGTGACTAAATTAAAAATCAAATAACACTAAGGGAGATGGGAATTAATAAACCTTAGGAAAAGAGGGAAAAGGAAATTAAGGTTGAGTAAATGTATTTGTGTGCATGAAAATAATAAAATGGATTTTAAAATGAAAAGAAATTAAAATATGAGAGAATAGGTGTACACATAGAATGATATCTTTAGTCAATCTACTACTAAGTCTAACTAAAAGAAGATTCTTAAACAAACTCAAACTAAGATCTAGTTAGGGGACACTCATTAAATGGGAATTTGGGGAACTAAGAGACATATAAGAGAAAAAAATGGAACACAATGGGGAATGTGAGGGAAATTGGATTTAAAATAAAATAAAAAGAGGAATTACATGTGAAAACTTGGGAGAGTGTGACACATGTGTTGGGTGAATAATCATTTAATTTAATTATTAAAAATGAAGTAGTTGTGCATGGGGACAAGTGTCATTGAAATTAATTCTATAAAAGAGATGGAGGAGAAGTAAAAATGATCTCAAGCTTTTTAGTACTGTTATGCTGCCAAAATTTTATTGATTGTGTTTTACTTGTGAGAGTTGGGTTACCAAGCTTGTGGAAAGAGTGGAAGCTCTTCCTTGCGAGGCAAGATTTGGAGCTATTATTTTTTTTGGTTCTTGTGTGTGTCCCCTTTGTTTCTCGGGGGGCTAAGGGGGAAGAAGAGTACCCCTAGCATTGGATGGGAGGTACCGGTGCAGTCTTGGGATCAGCAGGCGAAAGCAACACGAAGCGCACAAGTTCAAGTTGAAGACCATTCGTCAGTCAATCATCTTGGTCACGGTATTTTTAAGTGTAGATTTTTTTTAATTGGATAGCATGTTATATTTGTATCACCCATCGTGTCTGTGATACAAGTTTTTCGATTTTTATACAATCCTTGATCGTTATTGGGATTACCTGTATTTACGCTTTTAATGGCAGAAGTTATATATATGTAATCTATTATACTTGATTGAATTCTTTATGAATATATATGTCTGATTTATTTTGTTGTTTGCAATTCCTTAATCCTACAACTAATTCATTATGAAGAATAAGAATGATTATAAGAATAAACAATAAAGTTTTGTAGTTATTTACAACATCTAATCATCATGTAAATTGGAGTGAAATCCCTAGTTCTACAATTAAGTTTTTTCAAATATTATGGGGTCTCATCTTCCATTTCTTCAAACCTCTAGGCATGTAACTAGTGTGATTTAAAAAAAAAAAAATTAGTAATTGGAACTACTTGAAGGAACTCAGTTCAAGTTGAATAATTGCAACCTGTTATGATAATAGTGGTTGGGTGTTTGAAAATTTTAGTTTTGGATTAATAAGAGACAAATCTAATACTAACTATTAACACATGCTTATCTCTGGAAATTTTTTGTTGTTTGTTGTGTGCATGCGGTAAGCATTCGAGAACAGTCCTATCCTCAACATTTTGAGGAGTTATTTCATAAAGCTGAGAAAATTCCTTGTTGAGGGAAAGTAGAGCCATAACAGAGGAGAAATCTATAGCAGCCATCGAATTGACCGCAATATTATATCTTAGTCATAGATCAAGTGGTGAAGTGAGAGTCGTTAGATTTAGGGGGTCCTTCAACGGTTCGACTATTCTACCCTTTGGGAAACGTGTGAGTCGTTTTGTTTGGATAAGGAAGCCCCGAAGCTCCAAATCCCAGAGTAAACGTCAACCATTGATCAGGGAGGAGGTTTTACCATTGATCTTCGAGCCCTCAGCGGTTCGGCGATTCAATGATCTGGGGGATTTTTGGTCGTTGTGTTGTTTGGAGGAGGAAGCCCGGAGTCCCAAAGTACATGGTAGATATTAACCATATATCTGTGAGGGAGGAGAGTACCCGCCAACTGTTAGATCTAGGCACATAAAAGGATGGGAGAGTGAAAGGACGAGATAAAATCCACAATTTTCGATCACATTACTTTATGACCAAGTTCGACCGGTAAACACTCCAGGAGATTGGCGTTTGATGTTAGGTGAGTGTTCACGGAGCATCGAAGTCACAGAGCATTGGAGTACCTTTCAGCTAAGCCCTAGGTTTTAGCCCCAGGTCACATGGACACTTCTATCAACATGAAGGAAGTTTGGTGAATTGGGGTGGATTGTTACGTTTGGAAAACCTCCGGAGCTCCGAATAACACCTTTTGGACAGTGTGTGGTTTTATTATTAGATCATGCATGATTATGTCAGGGTAAAGGGGCTAGTACCTATGGTTTAATCCCGAGAGGAGAAGGGGAACTTAGCATAAGCTCCAAGTGGGTTTTGTGTGGCTTGCAAACAATAAATTAAAGGGTCCTGTGTGCATAAGAGAGGATCCAGCGAGGGTCCAAGAGCTAATTAGGCTCCTATCAAAGATCTAGAGACTGAGAGATAACACGTTTTCATCATAAACTCACTCTTTATCCATTAATTTTGAAATATTAACTTTCGTTAGTATAACTGCTAGAACTCCTACGGTAGGTAGTCGGATCCTCAACTCAAAAATAAAAAATAAAATAATTTTGGACAAGCGTTCATCCTCCTCCTTCTGTATTAAGTTTAAGGTGGAATGAATTGTAGTAATTACCTGTGTGACTGAATATAATATGATAGTATTGTTATAGATTAAATAATGTGAGGGTAGTTTTGGCCACTTAGTACGTGTGATATTTTTTTACATGTTTTAATAACTAAGATGCACTTATATCTCCACTTATCTATACTTTAACTTGGAAAACTAATTATAATATCAATTAAATCCGATGGTTAATAAATAATTCATCCATGTTTTATGTTAAAAACCCTCCACGTCATTTTAGACTTAGTTGGAATTTCTTCATAAATTTTGCATGGGGAAACTGTTGTAGGATTACATCGGGCGTTTATCGATTGAATCCTTCGTTAGATGATAAAAGAAGAATTAATCATTCAAATACTTGACATTTTCTCTTTTCTTTTAAAATCAACCGTTGAAAGACATATCCTTGAATAACTTAGATGTTAAATAACTTTTGGACTATTTTTTGTGACATACTATAGTTTCTTGATATTGATGTTGATAGGTCATTCATGTTGTGGTGTCATGAAGTCTATCATATAATTACTAAATGCAAACAAATATACTTCAGTCTTGAGTTCATTAAAGGGAGAGAAAAGTGTGTGGTGTAGACTCTTAATAACTTATCGTATTTTACCTTGATACTATGATTATTTATGTTTCAGTTGACATTTAAAGTAAGGTCTCTTAGATATCAAAAATGAAGGAGGAATTATAATTGAAATTTGGATTTCAAGAAGCTTCTAATGGGATTATTCTAGTAATACACGAATGGTTAAATAATTTAAATTGGCAAATTTAATTTTGGTTGATCGATTGTAGATATGTTTATCCTTTTCTTTTGTGGACTGATATTAAATTTTGTAAGCGAGATCTAAATGCTTTGACAAATGCACTGCAATTTGTTATGATGTTGTTATTGAAGAAGATTGTCACAAATGATTTTTTTTTTCAATGAAATTGTTACCTGTACTTTTATATGTTAGATTTTGTTATGATGTTGTTATTGAAGAAGATTGTCACAAATGATTTTTTTTTTCAATGAAATTGTTACCTGTACTTTTATATGTTAGATTGAATGATAAATCATCATAATTGTGCTGGTCATAACTTGTTTTTGGAAAATAAATGTTTACTACTTGTTGTAGTTGTTTTCATTATGTTGCCACAGAGAGGCTGCTACAATAATTTCATTGTATTTGTATTACCATATTGAAATATGTTATGACAATGTCTTATGAAATATCCACAACAAATTACATATCAAGAATTACAATTTGGGTCATTAATCAAGGAATTAAAGACATGTCCCAATGAATTGTTATGCCACATGGTTATGTCAAAAATAATTCTTGACTAGGGTACTGGTAAAATCACTTTGGACCTCCCCAAATTATCACCACTTGTCCAAGTCATATGGGAATGGAATATAAGATAAGTATTGGAGAAAAATCTTAACATATCTCTTACTTAACAAAGTATTTAACAACAATCCATATCTCAAATAACCCTTCCATTCCTTACCATAATTTCTATTTTCAAGTATTTACCAACAATCCATATCTCAAATAACCCTTCCATTCCTTACCATAATGTCCATTTTCAATGGGAGTGGGAAGACTAATTACCAATCATTACACCAACAAGGCAAGCTATAAAGGGAATCAAGTCCCTATGAACAGAGAAAGTCTATTAGAGTAGTTTGTTTGAAAGATAAAGGGTGGCTAAAAATGCTTCCATCTTCATCTTGATATGAACATTTCGAAAAGGTACATAAAGTCCCTATCAATAGAGGAAGTATATTATAATAGTTTGTTTGAAAGAGAAAGGCTGACTAAAAACGCTTCCATCTTCAACTTGATATGAACATTCCAAAAAGACTTTTTCAAAGATAAACTAGAGATTGGACAAGCTTAATCCCATGGATATGCATGAATGCATCTGATTTTTTAATTAGATGCCCATATGGCCAACTATTTTTTTTAATTAGATGCTCATATGGTCAAATACTGTTTTTCTAAATATAGATTTATTATTTACATTATTGAAAATATGTTTAGTTTTTACCATTTGTCAGTGTTTACACACGGTGAAGAAAGATGTAGATTCATGATTAAGTATGTAGGCAACTGATAAGAAGAACATCATTGCTTTCTAGATAATAAGAAGAGGAGCATCATTGTGTTTTAGATAATGTGAAAATGCAAGAATACGAACCATGTGTAGATATACATAGTAGGATATATATATATATATATATATATATATATATATACATCTCAGGGTGTGTATATTAGAGGATATTGGCAAACTGTCAGGTACTTGTCCCATTTATGGTGATGTAGGGAGGAGAGTATTACCAATAACAACATTTCCATTTAGATAATGAGAACAAGCAAGGATAAACAAAAAACACCAGGGGTTATATGTAGATTTTAACCTTGTACAATTATTTAGTGCAAACAGATTTTCAATAAAACAAAAAAAAAGATACAATGTCAAATACACACATTACACAAAGATTCCCCTCCCCCTTGAAACCCAAACTAGACATTTTATATTATTCATTTCTTCATACATTGTTTACAATACAATATACATATAGGATCTAGTAGTATCCAAAACCCTAATCCAATAACTTGGATTAGTCAACAATCCTAATTCCTTAACCATAAATAGAAAACCATCGGTGAAAACAATGTGCCCCAAAACCACCCAAAACGGACTCAAAAAAATACATTATATTCATGCAAAGAATATAACACATACCCAACATTATATATACATATCCAATAATGACAAGATATGTATAGATATACATACTTGGACCTCTATACATATACATATACATCTCACGGTGTGTTGATATTACAAATATTGGCAAAGATGATCTATACATATACATCTTAGGGTGTGCGTATATTAGAAATATTGGAAAAAATGGTCTAATTATGCTTTAAGTTGTTCTCCTTATGAAAGCATATGCATTGATGGGATAGTTGGAGTATTTATTCCAGCATGTCCATCCATTTAGTGCCCTTGAAAGCGATCATCTAGTAGTCGATGAGTTTAAAATCAGGGGTCAAAGTCGCTTCATTGAAAGCCAGGAAGGGGCCTTTGACATAGAGAACGAAGGTGTAACAAAACCTAGAAACGTCGTTGAAGAAACTATAGATTCAATGTATTGATACTACTATCAACAACCACTTTATAAAAGTAGTCGATATACGTTGATTGATGCCATTAATTTGAAAAGGTGGAAAATGGCGTCGATCGACGTATATCAACCACTTTTATAAAGTGGTCATTGCTAGTTGATGACTGACATGCCATGAGGACAACCATTAATATATTAATACATATATAATAATACTGTATTAATTAATTCTTATTTTTTTTGCAAGTAAGATTCTATAAAAAGCCTTTCAAAATAAAAGATTACAGTATCAACAGTTTAACCCAGACTGTAAAAACTGAATTTCCCCATGGGGAAACTAATTCATCCATCCTATCAGGTCTGGAACCAATGTATCAAAATACCAGTCATAATACAATGCCTAACCATAGAAGTAGCATCGCCCCATGGGGGAAACTGATTTACTATTCCTGCTAAGACTGACATAAGTCAAAACAGACAGAATATAACTAAAAGCGACAAGTGGAAAAATGTAATCTAAACATCCAGCAGACCATGCAAAGAGACACCTGTTTAGATCAGGTTATAGTCTTGTAGCTTGGCCACGCATCCCTAGAGGTAGCCTTGAGAATTGGAGCCATGTTTGTTGCTACTTCCTCCTCCAGATGGTTGTGTGTAGCTGGTGCCAGTGTCAGTTGTTCGTTCCTTGGTGCACTTGGTTCCACACTTGAGGGGTGGCACGATCCATGCGAGGCTAAAAGAATTTGCAGGAATTGTGTCCCCTTCCCGTCCAAGACTTCCAAATGAAAACGAAGGTCGTCCAAATCCTTTCGTAATTCGAACACTAGGACTTGCAAAATTGCAAGGCCTTCTTGTATCTTTGTGCAGGAGGCACAGTTTGAGAAGGAGTGAGGTTGCTCTTGTTGATTTCTATGGCTAGCATAGAAACCTTCAATCGGAGCTTGGACCAGGAGCGAATGGACTGGCGAAGGCTCATGTGCCGAATTCGCAGGAGAATTGGGAGGAACGACTGTAGCTGGCTACGAAGTGGAGGCCAAATATGAATTTGTCCCTGGGTTGAAACCCAAACAGATTCCCAGGAGATTGAACCATTCGATCCTACATGAATAAGGCAAGGAGAGGGGTGGAAGACGACTGTGGCTATGGCTAGACTGCGCCGAGGAGGGTGATGAACTGTGAGAGGGTGCAGGGGCAGGCGGGGGGCGGAATGCCAACCGCGGTTGATTTGGTTGCCAGGCCGAGTCGCGTTTGGATTTGCCTCATTGTCTTGGCATGACCGAGGCATGGCAAGGGCAAGAAATCACAGGGAGAAAGCTAAGGAAGCCAAGGAGAACTGGGGGAGAGCGCAATCTTCTGGAGGATTCAGACATAAGCGAATAGAGCTATGAGCAAGGTTTGTGAGATTCATGGTGCGAATATCACTGGTGGAGGAGGACACACATGAGAAAAGTAAAGACTGATCCATTGAGGGGACAAGAGGCCAGAGTAGGGCACATTAGGAGTAATGGCGCTCTTGTTGTAATGAAACTGTGTTAAATGCATGGCATAGGAGGTAGGGAAGGCCACACGTCTGTCACGTGGCTGGTGCCATGTTGGTCGTCATCTGTCCTTTCCATTTGACACCTGGGCGACATTATCACCCCATCCGGGGCTGTATTAATTGATTATTAATGTATTAATATATTATTAATTAATGTATTATTTAATTAAGTATTAATATATTAAATAATTAATAATTTATTAAAAATATATTAATTAATATTGTTAAAGTATTAATACATTAATAAAGTAGTACATTAATGTATTATATGTAATGTATTATTATATATAAATTAATCGTCTATTAATATATTTTATTACATTAATGTAATACATAATAATAATATATAAATGTTATATATAGATGAAAGTAATTAATTTACATTATAATATATTGATTAATACATTAATAATATAATGTAATAATTATTTAATTAATTTTTAATTTATACATTGCTAAAAATATTACTATAGTAATAATGTAACACATTAAATACATCAATAAATACATTAAATATATTAATACAATAAAGGCATTAATAAATACAATATTAAAGTTTTAATATACAAATAAAGTAATATATTATTAATACATTAATAAAGTAGTCACTTATTAACTAAATGTAACATATTAAACTATTAATGTATATATTAAAACATTATTAATTAATGTATTAATTAATATTGCTAAAGTATTAATATATTAATAATAAAGTAGTATATTATTAAAATTATAATAATAAAAGTGATTGGTATAAGTTAGTTTGTCTTATTTTTCACCTTTTTAAATTAATAGTTTCATTTTCCACTTTTATAAAGTGGTTGACAACTCACATGCATGGTGGAGGAATAATAGACCATTAATGAATTAATGTATCAATGTATTAATTAGAGTAATATTGTATAAAATATTAATATATTGATTAATTGAAAGTTAATTAATGTATAAATTAGCTAAAAAATTAATATAATGTTTAAATTAAAATATTAATACATTAATATATATTGTAATGTACTAATGTAAAATTAGTAATAAATTAATGTATTTAATAGAATACATATACATTAAAAAAATATGAAAGTATTCAAAAATACATTAAAGCATTACATTATTACATTAAAGTAATGATGATGATGATGATTAACGTCCACTAAGATTGAATTGGTTTATCAGACCTTAAGAGGGTAAGTGATTGCTTGCAATTCTTTAGAATTTTGTTTCTGTGCTTGAAAAACATTAAGAAAAGATTTCCAAAATCACCATACTTTTGTTGAGTTAAGAGGTTAGCAAGGTTGGTATTATGAAAAATATTTTGAAAAGAAGATCTAATATGGATATAGGTTGGACAATCTAAGAGAAAGTGCTTTTCATATTCAACCTTCTTAGTGTCATAAAGGTGACACTCTTTCATCCCATGGCATTTTAGGAATTGACCAATACCTAGTTTCATTATGGAGCTCGTGAGAATTTGTTCTTATCTTAGTAATGCTTATTTTTTTCTTTACACTTGGAAAAACAGATAGATAATTTTGATCTTCTAGATTAGGGTTGATTACATCTTTATAATACCTTAATTTTCTTTTTTCCTCTAACTCTTTATCACACCACAT
>JASDQU010106940.1:107951-119676 GCA_032191745.1 Picea mariana | reverse complement strand
ACAGATAGATAATTTTGATCTTCTAGATTAGGGTTGATTACATCTTTATAATACCTTAATTTTCTTTTTTCCTCTAACTCTTTATCACACCACATTTTCTCCTTAAATTTTGATTTGACGTTTTTTTAATAGTATCTTTATTCTGCAAAATGGTGTCTTCCATGATTCCCCAATATTTTATCCAAGACCGAGCATCTTTATTCTATCCTTGCTTGAGTCGATGGTGGTTATGACTAGATTTTGAAGCAATTTTAGGAAGCCTCTTTTCTTCCATGTTGTTTAACTTGTTCTTATACATTAGGTATCTATTCATAGCCATTTTCTCAATGGGGGAGAGACTTGTTTCTTAGAGGAGGATGGGATAGGGTGTATTTCCTTTAATTTTGAGATTATAGGTTATAAAATTCTTTTGTATTTGCTCTATCTTTCTCCAGAATTCACGAGAGATACTACAACCCATAATTCACATCCATAAAGAATAACAAGTGTAACAAGAGTCTCAAAGAGGAGTTTATTCTTATCCCAACTCCAAAGATCAGTTGATTTACAATTGTTTTCAAGCCCATAATAAGCTTTCCATCCCCCAATAATCCTTTTCTCAATTCTATAATTCCAATTGAACTTGTGGTGAATATCAATTCCAAGATATTCGTATGAATTCACTTCCTCCAAGTTGTTGTTGTCATATACGAAGGTATCATAAGGGATCTTATTGGATTTAATCATCATGACCTTAGTCTTATCAGTATTAACAATCATACCCATATTGGAGCAAAAATCCTTGAGGATTCTTAGTTGGTTTTCAAGATCATGGGGACTCCTTGCCATAAGAAGGATATCATTAGCATAAAGAAGAAGATTGATGACTATAGTAGTGAGAGTAGGGCCGACACAACCTTCTTTTTCCAAGAAATCTTCTAACTTGTCAATGTATATGCCAAAAAGGGAAGGGGACAAGGGACAACCTTGTTTGACTTCGATATTGCAGTTAATCCATTTTGACCAGCCCTCAATGTTTTTAAACTTAGAAATATCATTCTCATACATCCTTATTGCAACAACCCTCAACTTGAGAGGCACTTTTATCTCTTCCAACCTATTCCAAAGGTTTTCCCTAGGAACCATGTCAAAGATTTTCTAAAGTCAACAAAACAACAAAAGAGATTGGTTTTAGTATTGCGGAACTCCTCTACAATGATCCTAAAGGTAACAAGATGGTCCACAGTTGAATGATATCTCCTAAACTCGACCTGGCCTTTAGTTCTTTTACTGTGACTTTCTAGCCAAAGGCTAATCTTCGTTTCCAAAATAATTCTATAAAGCTTGGCTAAAATTGGGCTAATTATAATGGTCCTATAATTAGAGGGAATGTTTCCATCCCCATTTTTAAAATTAGGAACAATGAGGCTTTGCGTACAGGGTTTAGGGAAGCCATGATTGATTGCTAAATTGAAGAGCTTGTGTATGTGAGGGATAAGTATTGGCCCTCCAATTTTAAAAATTTCAGCTTGGTAGCCTTTAATGTCCTCAACTTTCCCATTTTCAAGTCACTTAACCCCGAACTCTATGTCATCTAAAGAAAAATCTTCTTCCTTTGTAGGGACAATAGGAATGGTGTCCATGGCATTAGGGAACTCATAAAGACTTTTAAGGTAGGAATTCCAGTCCCTTAAGGGAATCCTATTATTTTCTTTATTATTGTGTTTTAGAATTTGGCTCCAGAACTTCTTAGGATCCATCTTATATAGTTGTCTTGCCTTTTATTGATATAGTATCTTTTTTTCCTTTTAATTAGGGATTTGTACATATTGATCTTATTGAGTTTTAAGCACTCATTAGAAGTATCCCTAATGGATTTCCTAACAATTTTACAATCTTTATCATACCAAGGGTTGGTCATTCTATTATTATTTTTATAGGAAACCTCAAAAAAGAACTTGTTAATAGAAGTGGAAAGGGTAGTTGTAAAATTATGATAGAGTTCTTCAGTGTTGTCCTTATAAGTTAGGATATTTAATTTACTATTTAAATCCTTTAAGAAAATGTCGACTTTACTTTTGTTAAAGCGCAAATTCCTTTGATTATCATAATTCTCTTCAATGGCGCTCCTATGCATGAAAAAGTTTAGAGTTAGGGATAAAGGATTATTATTAGAGCTAGGATCATGGTCATTTAAAAGGTCAAAAGTTGCTATGTGGTTGGAAACAGGGATATCATATATCACATAATCTACAAAAATACTACCTAGCCCATGAATACAAGTCATCTTGTTGGAGTTTGTCCACTTCATTACTCCATTGAAAATTATTAGGTCTTGAGTGATGTAGAGCTTGACCAACTCAGTACCAAAAAAAATCTCAATTAGGTCTTCAGAGCTTCTTTTGTAGCTATTAGATTAAACAAGGTCCTCATCTAGCCTTAAAGGATTATGGTTGGAGTAATTACTTAAAAGAGTAGCTTGTTTAGTTGCAGTCCTAACATTAAAGTCTCATAGTAGGAGGATATTACCTTCATTTTTCAAACTATAAATATCTTGTTCTAAATCATTATAGGGACAATTGTTATCTAGATTGTTTTTCTTATAAAAAGTAGAATTAATAGGTGCAAAATAACAAATTGCTATATACATCTTCTTAGCATTGGTGTCTGAAATTTCTATCCAAATGTACTGATTAAGAGGGTCAATCTTATGGAGTTGGATGTGAGGAGAAATTCTCTTTCTAATATAACAAGTTATGTCTCCTATCCCTCTATGGTGGTATTTTTTGTTCCATGCCAACCACAAGAAAAATCCTTCCATGTTAGGGACTTTAGACTCCTCATGTTCCCAAGTTTCAACTAGACAGATAATGTCAATATCACTCGGGATCTAACTTATCATAGGACCTTTGTGCCATGGAAAGCCACGACAATTCCAAAAAAGGATCCCGAGTGTCCCAAATTCCTATTTATTATTATCCTTCTGGTCTCTATCCCTAACAATAACTTTTCGATTTCTAATTATTGTCCATTTTCTTTCTTTCCTAGGTTCTTTTACCTTTTGAACTTCTTTCCTTAATTCAACTTGGTCTTCGGGAATGAGGTCTTCATTTCTAAATATTCATGACCCTTTTGAGCTCAGAGATTTACTAAGTATGCTATATTTATGGTCATTACAACTTAATTTGACACAGATCAACCTATCTTTGTGATCAATTATTTTTCCTAGCCTCTTTGCTTCTATGAGGTAAGTTGTATCAATTTGTGATTTATTATTTAATTCTTCTTTTACTATTGCTAGTGTATCCTCCTCTTATTGTTCTTTTATACCAAAAATTATGAGGTTCAAGGCTCTTTTGTTACGCTCATGGTCTAGTTCGATTAGCTTATTCATTTCCTCTTTGATGGGTTTGATATCCAATTTATTTTCCATATTACCGATGGTCAAATTGTTGGTTAGTTTTTCTTCTAGCTCTTTAATCCTATCTCTCAAGTTGTGATTTTCTTCAACCCCTTCTTCTTGGGTTGATTGCTTATGTTTTTCCATTTCTTGAATCCTATCCTTCATTGTCTGCAATTCACTCTTGAACCCTAAGAATATATCCTCTATTTGAGTTTGAATGGTATCTTTAATTTTTTTATCAATCATTGCCTCTAGCTCTATTTGGAGTTTTACGTCTCTTTCTTCACTCCTTTTTTCTAATGTTTCTAACTCTATTTGGATTTTGGCATCTTTCTCTTCTCTTATTTTTTCTACTGATTCCATATAGTCCTAAAGGATCTCCAGGGTGATTTTGGGGGGCCTCCCCCTATTAAGGTGAGTTTTTGGAATAGGTGGTGGACTGCTCATATTGAAAAGAAGATAAAACAAAATGTAACGATTATTATTTTGGATCAAGACTTTATCTCTCAAATAAACTTTTACTTATGAAACTTAAAATAAAAAATAAATAAAATGTGTTTAAATCTCTTTACGATTATAAATATATTTTAAATTAAAATTGAATCAAAGTAAAAAGTGACTAACTTCATTTCACATGTCCAATTGGTGAACCGGTTGAAGAAGCCAAAAATAATTTCCGAAAACCGCAGAGATATAATTTCAAAACCGCAGAGATATATTAATAATAAATTAATCAAATATTTACACTCCATTAAAGTAATACATTAATAGGGTACTGATACATTAATAAAGTATTAATACATTAATTAATAATGTATTAATAAAGTCATTAATACATTAATAAAATATTAATACAATATAATAATGCATTTATAAACTATTATAATCTATAAACATATTAATATACTAAAGTATAAATTAAAGTAATATATTAAAATATATTAATATATTTATCAATTGAATGTTAATTAGTGCATTAATTAATCAATCAATTAATTAATTAATACATTAATATAATGTTTAAATTAAAGTATTAATATATATTGTAATGTACAATTGTAAAATTAGTATTGTATTAATTAATTAGTATTAGTAATATAATACATTAATAAAACACATATACATTAAAAAAATATTAAAGTATTCCAAAATACATTAAATATTATATTAAAGTATTAATAAATTAATAAATTATTTATACAATAATAAAGTAATACATTAATAATGTAATGCTATATGGATCGTTATGTCCTTATATGTACAGATATAAGGACACATATGTCCTTATATCCGTCCTTATATCTGTCAATAACAATCAATATATCTATCCTTATATGTTCGTCACATTGCGATGTTAGTACATGTTCATGACATTGCGAGGATACAATATTTGCATCATTTTAATTGACAATGACCATGGTTGATTATGGTTGAGCATGACCATGGTTTCTTATGGTTGACTTTGGTAGGACTTGGTTGACTTTCGAAAGGAAATGTTGACTATGGTTGATCGTGGTTGTCCTTTAATATTTTTTACTATATTGACCATGACCATGGTTGACTATGGTTGATCGGGGTTTATTATGGTTGACCATGACGATGGCTAAGATTCATTAATCATGTGCATTTGGTTATGGTGGGTCATGTTGATTATGTTTAACCATAGTTTACTATGGCACTACACAATGCAATGTTGATCATGTTTTGTTCATCACATTTAAACATAAGGTTTTGTTTGTCGCATTCTGACATCAAATTTTGTTTGTCACATTGTGACATCAAATTTTTTTCGTCAAATGACATCGTAAATTTATGGTCATCAAATTACAACGAAGGGTCTTGGTTTGTCACATTATTGCATTAGAATAGGTTTGTCACAATCTTACAGTGGGTTATATTCGTCACATTGCAACATTAGGAAATGTTTGTCTCATTGCAATGTTGGTATCTGTTTGTCACATTGCCACATTGGGTTGTGTACATCACATTGCGACAATGGGTTGTGTCCGTCACATTGAGACAATGGGTTGTGTCCGCACATGTTATGAACATTAATATACATATAAAATAGATATTCATAACATAATAATTAATTAATAATGAAAGGTCATGTCTCAAAGGACATGACTATTGGTTAAGGGCACCCCTACGTGGGTATATAAACGAGCCTTCATTCTCAATTGCAAATCATCTTATCTATTCATATTTTATACATTTATACATTATTCCTACATGGATTATTGTGTTATATTCCAAGTATTTTGGATAATTCTTGTGTGAGCGAACTTTTTTCGCCTCATTTGGTATCAGAACTTTGTTTTTCTAATCCTAGACTTTGGCCTGTCTCTTGATCAGGCCTTATCTGAACCGACTTTTAGCCAACCCCATCGTTTCAGAGTTTCTTTGAGAAATTTGATCTTTGACCACCAACCGGGCCTTTGGCCATTCAAATTTTCAAAGTTCTTAGGAACTTTGGTCTTTGACCAATTCAGGTTTCTAGCCATATAAACTCAGAAGTCTGTTGAAAAATATTCCGCTGCAAAACCAGAAATAGTTGTTAAAGAAAAGATTGTTCCACTACCAGATCATTGTTAAAAAAAACAAATAAATAAACAAATAAATAAAAATAAATAAAAATAATTAAAAATAAACAAAAAATTTCAGAGTTCTCTGAAATTCTTTCACTACAAATTAGAAATTGAAATTGAAATAAAAAAAAATTAATAAAATAAAATAATAAAAAAAATAAATAAAATTGTTTAATTATTTATATTAAAAAAAAAAAAAACCCTCACACACTCCCTGTAANTAAAAAAAAAAAAAAACCCTCACACACTCCCTGTAACCCTCTCGCTTTTTCCCCGTAACCCTGTTCCCACCCCCTTTCGTCCCCTTTCCCTATCCCGTAAGCTTTCCCTTTCCCTTTTCCTTCCCCCGTAACACCCATAATCCTTCCCCCCTTCCCTTCCCTTCCTTTCCTGTCCCCCTTCCCTATTCCGCAACCCTTTCTCTGTTAAACCCTTAAAGGGAATTCGACATCTTAACTCCTGTTGCAAAGGGAAATTTAATGTGTGTATATAATCCAAGTTGCTACCATAGCCAATTAAATAAATTATGTGGTCGTCCTACACTATTGTTAGAACCACCAAAGTGTGGGAGAGGAGGTGAAGAGTGATATAATTCGCTGCATCCCTGCAAATTGTTGAAAGAATTGGCAGTAAGCCGCACACCATATATTAATTGATTGAAGACCAGCCCCAAATCAGAGAGAATATTGTGACCATTATCTTGTTGCAATTATTAATATATGAAGAGCAGTAGACTGCCGCCAATCATATGTCATCTGTGCATGTGGTCGTTTGCCACCATACTTGTTAAACAAGCCACAGTTTGGTCGTAAACCCGCAACCATCCATACCTTGCGAGTCGCGACTCCTCTCGAGAATGAAGGAACTAAAAGAAGCCTCTATTAATTAAAGTGTCAAAGCCACGATGGTTGGCAATACCACTAGCAAAATATATTAAAATTAAGACTAACACATATTCTCCAAAATGAAAGTCAACAAAATTTGAAAAGGCGAGTTCGTAAAGGGTTAATCCGAACTAAAGAATAAGCATTGGAGAATACCCTTTTGGTGTACTTACCACCCGAGTTCTTAAAAAGACAACAATAATAATAAATTATTATATATTAGTGGAACTTAAATAATTACAAGGCAATTCGAAATATATAAAGGACATTAAACAAAAAGAAAAAAGTGAAAAGGTATTCAAAGTTTCAAATCCAAAATAAAGTGGAAAGGTGGAGTTTTTTTTTTTTAAAGTGAAAAGACTTACACTTAAATAAAAGATTATTTTTATAAAGTTATAAAAATTACCAAAAGTAAGGCTTACAATACAATAAGCTAATTAAATACTTTAATAAGAGAATTACAAGGTTGTGAAGTATTTGAAAATATTAAAAAAAAAAAAAAAAAATTCATAAAAAGGATTGAAGAAACATTTAAAAAATAAATTAGTATGGAAAAATATCAAGATAATTAAGAAATACAATCATGAATATTGGAAGGAGAACTAGGACATTATAAAGCGAGCAATAAAAGACTAAAGTTTGAAATTGAGAAGGAAAAATATTTTAATGGGTTAACACAGAAAGATAATCGCTACTTCAAAGAGCGTATTCGGGAACTCATTTCACAAAATGAAGAAATAAAGACCGAAAGACAAAAAATTGACCAAGACTTACTAGAACGAGATGAAGAAATATCTCTCTTAAAAAATCATAGTGAAAAACTTCTTACTCAAATTAAGAAGTCAAGGGATACAAAACAACGTGTCTAGGAGTTGGAGCAAGATAATCAAGATCTCGGGAAGAAATTATCAGGAAATGATGAAGAAACTTCTCGTTTGAAGAACCTTAATAAAAAATTGCTTGAAAAAATTAAAAAGATGAAAGATGAAAAGCCAGAGAATGGAAATATTATAAATAAAAATGGCAAGTCAGAAGATGAAGAAGAAATTTCACACCTAAGGGTTCATAATCAAAATTTACTAACACAAATTAAAAAGTGGAAGCATGATAAGAAGAGTTTACAAGAAAAGCTAGATCACAAAACATCATTAGTCGATAAGGAAACGTTGACAGACCCAATCAACCTTACAACTCAAAAGGAGGCAAATCCAGCTGATGTAAAGAAGTTTTTAAATGTCAAGGTACAAACAAGCCAGAGATATCAAGAAGACTCAACTCCAAAAGTTAATCAAGAAAAGAATGCAAGTATAAGAACTAAAGATCAAGTTGCAAGGATGCCTTATTGACATCCTAATTACAAAAGTTGATACTTCAGCCAATCAATGTATCAACATAAACAAATAACTGCTATGTCAAAGAATATTACTTCCACTACAATTGAGGGTCAAAATAGAAATGATCATGGGAGTAGAAATGTATCAAGTTCTTTCCAAGAACCCTATAAAAACCCCAATCTGTAGAAGATCGAATTAGGATGGGCAAACTCTTTTACAATTCGACAGTTCTACGTAGCGCTTAGAAGATCCTATCATCTTAGGTCCTCAACGATTACTAACTCAATAATGAAGAAGCATGAGACACTAATTACAAGCGAGAGAAATAGATAAGTCTTCCATAAAGTATGCTTTGAGAACAAAGCATTTTTAAGGGTAAGGCAATGTTATGAACATAAATATACATATAAAATAAATATTCATAACATAATAATTAATTAATAAATAATAATTATTAATAATGAAAGTTCATGTCTCAAAGAACATGACTATTGGTTAAGGGCACCCATGTGTGGGTATATAAACAAGCCCTCATTCCCAATTGTAAATCATCTTATCTTATCTTATCTATTCATATTTTATACATTATTCCTACATGGATTATTGTGTTATATTCCAAGTATTTTGGTTAATTCTTGTGTGAGCAAACTTTGTTCGTCTCAGCACATTGCGACGTTTTGAAATTTCTGTCACAATGTGACGTCAAGATATGCATGTAACATTGCAACATGAGGATATGTTTGTCACATTGCGACAAGATGGATATGTTCATCACATTGTAACATCTATTAATGTTCGTCACATAGTGACAGAAGGGCTATGTTCATTACATTGCGACAACCGTATATGTTCATCACATTGGGATGCCCATATATGTTCATCACATTGTGACGTTAATATGTTTGGTAGACTGAAATGTGACAATGTTTGACAGATTGGAACGTTTCGAAATGTTCATCACATTGTGACGAAAGGGTTATGTTCGTCATATTGTGACGTTCGTATATATCTATCACATTGCGAGGACATAATATTTCCATCACATTATGACGAATGGATACATGCATCACATTGGGATGACCATGATATGTTCATAACATTTTGACGACATGCTATTGTTTGACACATATTAATGATGATGGGGATATTGTGATGATGGGGATATGTTCATTACATTGCAATGACATGACATTTAAGTAAAAAGTAGTCATGTGACAACAAAAAATGTTCTATGTTCATCATATGTTCATCGTATGTCATATGGCTATGTGATGAAAATAAATGTGATATGTCCAACACATTGTGAGAACGAGAAATCTTTTGCGACAACGTGGCTATGTTCATCACATTGCAACGACAATACATTGTTTGTGACATTATGATGAAAGGATATTTGCATGGCATTGTGATGGCGAGGATATGTTCATCACATTGCGATGATGAGGCTATGTTCATCACATTGATAGCCAACTTGACCATTGAAAAATTTGACTAGTCCATTTATTGGTTGACCCAACCAAAAGGAAAGTGAAATGGTTGATCATCTAGTCAACCCAACCATCAAATAATATGACTAGTCTGTCATTTTGTCGACTCAACTTCTAGGTTGTCAATCATCTAGGCTTTGGGATGACTTGGCTTGTGGCTTCCCTAGTCAAGTTTTCGTGAGCAAGTATAATGAATATTTTAGGTGGATTGTATAGGTTTATGTGTTGGTGAGAAGAATAGACTATAATCCTCCCATTTACAAATCATCATTTGATGGTTCACTACAACCATATGCCACATATCCATGTAATATAAATCATCTATAATGGTTACATCATAATGCTCCATTTCACATAATATTCTATGCAAAAACGCACTAATATGAAAATGTAACATCAATGTCATCTCAAACATAATTTATGATTGTGAAGTCCCAAAGAAAAATAATACACCTCTCCTTTATCATTATAATTTTATTGGCATCATAATTAAGGATAAATGATAGGTTGGTTATTTATAATTATTTTGAAAATATCTAATCATAATTTGTAGTGATTTAAATTTTACATATTGTATAGGAAATAATTTCTAATACTTACATAAATATACACCAAACTAGGTGCACATGTTACCCTTATATTCTTAAACACATTCCCTTATACATATTTCAACATTTTCAACTTTTCAATAATTTTATAGTTAATGTATCAAATTTAAATTTAAATATTTATGAAAAAATAATTGAAAGACTAAACTGGCTTATCTATAAAACTTCTCTTTCCTATATATTCCCTAAGCATTTCTTTAAACTCACTTTTATTTCTTCTTGGTTTCTTTGTTCCATATCTTATCATATAAAAACCCTCTCTTTTGAAAATCATCATTCTATTTGTTTTATCATTTCCTATCATAAAACACCTATTAACATCATTTCCTACACCATTAGATGATAATTCCATTTCATATAACTTCAATATATTTTATAATGCCACGCCATAAAAACCCAATCTTACTATGGAGTTTCATGCAAGGATTTCTTATGAAACAACAATTTTAATAAATGCATTCCTACATCATAACTAACACTTTAAAATTATTTAAAAATATATTTATTTATATATTTAAAAACAATTTTTTATAACATTTAAAATTCTTAACATTTTAATTATAATTATGAAGTTGACTTCAAAATTTCTATTTTCCTCACTAATATCTAATATCTATTAACACATTTTAATAAACTAAACATAACATACCTACATAATTCTCGTGATCAAGTCTACCTAGATAATATATATTATGATTTTATGACTTTGATAAAATGATTAATATGAATTCATAGTTATTATATTTTTACAAGATAATACATATTATGATTTTATGACTTTGATAAGATGATTAATATCAATTCATAGTTATTATATTTTTACATGTGTATTGTGATATTTGATTGTGATCTTTAATTTTATATAATTGATTTGTAATAATTTTCAAATTTTAGTATTATAATTTGATATATATTTTTATAGGTAACATTAATGCAAATTCATATATAAATTAAATTAACTTATTAAATCCTTTTTAAATATTGAAAAAACTAAGATTTATATAAAATGCATTTTCTTTATATTTAACATTAATGTAAATTTATATATAAAATAAATTAACTTATTGAATCCTTTTAAGTAGATTTATATAAAATGCATTTAACTTACTACATCCTCTTAAATAGTGAACCCTGCATGCACCTCCCTTAATGAAATGCCTA
This sequence comes from Picea mariana, assembly GCA_032191745.1. Lineage (NCBI taxonomy): Eukaryota > Viridiplantae > Streptophyta > Pinopsida > Pinales > Pinaceae > Picea > Picea mariana. The sequence goes on along the minus strand of JASDQU010106940.1, from coordinate 108,232 downwards.
ACCTTAATGATTAAAAAGTTAATTGAGTAAATGGCCCAATGATCCCACCTTATCAGGTTTATACAATGCAATATAAAATAATTAAATGACCAAATTACCTTAACATTCTATGTATTGTAGGTTGTTAAGTGAGAGCATTGTATTTGATTTTTATACAATGCAATATAAAATAATTAAATGATCAAATTACCTTAACATTCTATATATTGTCGGTTGTTAAGTGAGAGCATTGTATTTGATTTTTATATATAATCTATTGTAAATTGAAATACATTATATAT
>JASDQU010106940.1:72462-82661 GCA_032191745.1 Picea mariana | reverse complement strand
ATCTGACGCACCCACACACACACACACATGCAAAGAATATAACACATACCCAACATTCTTTGCTTCTTGTGAAGCCAAGTCCCAGCATATAAGTATCAAATTTTTGATACCACATTCTTGTTGATTGTTTTAAACCATACAGGGACTTTTTCAGCTTGCATATCAACTCCTTCTTTCTTTTCATAGCATAACCTTTTGGTTGCTTCATATAGATTTCTTCTTCCAGATCCTCATGCAGGAATGTTGTCCTCACATCTATCTGTTCTACTTCAAAATCAAATGCAGCAACAACATATAATAGAAATCTTAAAGAGGTTAACTTGGCAACAGGAGAAAAAATCTCACCAAAATCAATTCCCTCAACTTGGGAATAACCTTTTGCTACTAACCGAGCTTTGTATTTCTCCACTTTTCCTTCTGCATTCAACTTCTTTTTAAATACCCATTTGCTGGAAATGGGCTTTCTTCCAGTTGGGAACTCCACTAGATCCCAAGCCTCATTCTTATCCAAAGATGCCATTTCTTCTTCCATGGCCATTTTCCATAGATTTCCATCCTCTGAATCCACTGCCTCCCTGACAGTTCTAGGATCATCATCAGTAATAGACAAAGCAAAATTTGAATGAAAATCAGATGGACTATACCTTTCCGATAGCCTTCTTTCTCGAACCGATCTCCTCAATACTAGAGTATGAGGATCTTCTTCTTCTGATTCATGTTCTTCTGTAGAGTCTGATTCATCATCCTTTAAATCAAACTCTATCTTCTCTGGTTGTTCCTTACTTGGTAGGACTTCATGTTTAACAACATCCTTCATTTCTCTAAATACCACATCTCGGCTATACACTACTTTCTTAGTTTCTGGGTTCCAAAGATTATAAAATTTGATTCCATCTTTATATCCAATAAAGATACATTTTTCAGCCTTCTTATCCAGCTTACTCCTGTTATCCTTTGGAACATGAACATATGCATCGCAGCCAAATACCTTAAGATTTGTGAGAGAAGGTTCCTTACCAGTCCATACCTCTTGTGGACTCTTGTCATTCAACACTGATGAGGGTGATCTGTTAACCAAATCACATGCAATACCCACTACCTCTGCCCAGAATTCTTTCCCTAAGCTGGCACCACTGAGCATGCACCTTGCTTTTTCCATCAGCATCTTGTTCATCCTTTCTGCAAATCCATTCTACTGAGGTGTATATGGAGTAGTCTTCTACCTTTCTATACCACACTTCTTACAGAATTCTTCAAATTCATTCCCGCAGAACTCTCCTCCATTATCTATCCTCAACACCTTAATTCGTTTCTCTGTTTGATTCTCAACAAGAGCCTTAAACTCTTTAAAACTATCAAAGACTTTAGATTTCTTCTTGAGGAAATATATCCAAGTTTTCCTCGAGAAGTCATCTATAAATGAGACATAGTACACAGATTTTCCCAATGATGGGACCGACACAGGTCCAAAAACATCACTGTGAACTAGCTGTAAAATTCCTTCTGCCCTTGTTGCACTGGAGGGGAATCTTACCTGATTCTTCTTCCCATATAGACAATGTTCACATAAATCAAAATCCAGAGATAAGTTAGACATACCTTCAACTATACCTTTACCGTGTAGTAGTCGAAGACCCTTCTCTCCGATATGCCCTAGTCTTTGATGCCACAACATAATATTTTCTCTAGAGACTGTAGGAGTTCTTTCTTATTCAACTCCAATATCAGGAACAATGGAGCTATTACACCCATCATTAATAGTTCTTCCTAGCAGCTTATAAAAAATTCCAAACCAAACTCCCCTCATCAACACCATTGCTCCTCGAAGCATCCTACAAGTTCCCTTTTCAAATATTATCTTTACCCCTGCATCTTCCATTTTTCTTACAGAAATAAAATTTCTGGCCATACCTGGGATGTGCAGAACACCAGGCAGTGTTATAATCCTTCCATCTATGAGTCTCAACTTGACCCTTCCTCTTCTTATGATTCTGGTTGTCGAATCATTACCTAATAAAGCATTACATCCATCATACCTTTCATATTCACATAACCACTCCCTGTGGGGAGTCATATGAAAGGATGCACCATAGTCAATCAACCATGCCTCATGATCCGCATGTGTACTTGAAGAGGCCAAGTACACATCTCCTCCTTCTTCCTTGGAGGTCTTTTTTTCTATAGAAGAAGATTCTTCATATCCCTTCTTTTTCTCAACTTTGGATCTACACTGCTTCATGTAGTGCCCTTCTTTCCCACATCTCCAACATACCCTTACAAACTTTCTGGGAGATTTAGATCTACCCTTAGACTTAGATCTCCCACTTGAGAAATTAAATCTATTTCTTTCCTGGGAACATCCTCTTGCAAATAATGCATCTGTGCTATGTCCTTCCATATTCTTCCATCTCATCTCCTTCGACAACTAAGATGAGACCACTTCCTCAAACTTTAAGGAATTTGTATTACTACCTATGGCCACAACCAGACTATCCCACGAGTCTGGTAAAGAACACAACAAACTGATACATTTATCTTCATGTGAAATTTTAATCTCAACAAATAATAACTAACTTACCACAGTATTGAAGGCATTCAAATTCTTTGCTACCAAGTCTCCATCTCTCATCCTCAGGTTATACAAATTATTTCTCAGGAATAATTTCTTTACCAGGGACTTAGACTGATACAAATTACCCAACTTTTCCCATAAATCCTTGGTTGTAGCTTCCTCTGACACATTCAGTAACACTGAATCGGAGAGACACAGTCGGATTGTGCTCTTTGCCTTCCGATCCAACTTTTTCCAGTCATCTGCAGAAGTTCTTGTAGGTGCAGTACCTGGATCTGCTGTGATCCACTGATCTCTTTCCACCAACATATCTTCCATCTTGAGCTTCCACAGCTCAAAAAATTTCCCATTAAACTTCTCAATCTCCATCTTTGAGTTGCTTGCCATTTCTTTTCACCTAAAAAACAATATCGCAGATCTCCCACTATAACAAGGCTTATCACAGTCCCAAGCCAAATCCTTGACCACAAAGGCATCCCCCTGAAGCCAATAAAGATATGATACCAAATGAAAATTCTAACCTTGTACAATATCTACTGCAAACATATATTCAGAAAAAGAACAGAAAAGATACAATGGAAAATACAAACATCACACAGATATTTTTCCCTTGGAAATCCAAACCGGGAAAACTAGCATATTCTATATTCATTCATCTTGTTACAAAGTTTACAATACAAAATACATATAGGATCCATCGGCATCCAAAACCCTAACCCAATGGCCTGGATTAGTCCAGAACCCTAATTCTTTAACCAGAAATAGAAAAAACCATCGGCAAAAACCATGTGCCGAAAAACCACCTAAATACATGACACATTTCCCGAGGCAGGTGTCACATTTCCCGAGGCAATTTTTTTTTCGATCAACAAGATGTAGATCAAGAGGCTTATGCAGTTTTCAAAGAAGTGAAACATTTTTGATCATATTTATTGAAATCCAGAACTAAAGTCATTTTGCCTTATCCTGCTGTCAGAAACTTGTTTGTACAAAAGGAATTGGGTGAAAAAATGGCAAACTGGATGACATCATTACATGAGTATGACCTTGAAATTACCCCTGCACAAATTTTCAAAGTTCAAGGTTTGTGAAAACTAGTGGCTAATTCAATTGAAGATAAACAGAGTCAAATTAATGTCTTAACTGTAAATCAACATAGTCAAAATCAAATCTGCAATCTGTTGTACACAAGTTGTTGCTAATTCTTGGTTTGATGATATTAAGTTTTATCTAACACATAGTTCTGCTCTTCGCCATCTTGATCCAAAAAAGAGAAGATCATTAAGACTAAAATCAATACCTTTCTAGCTGGTAAATGGCGTATTGTTCTGTAACAATTTTGATAACGTCCTCATGCGTTGTTTGGAAAGAGATGAAGCAGAGAAAATATTATCTGAACTACATGCAGGTGAAGCTGGTGGGCACTTCGGCGGAGACACCACTGCTCACAAAGTATTAAGAGTTGGGTACTATTGGCCCACGTTGTTCAAATATGCCCATGCATTATGTCGTAAATGCATAATCTTCCAAAAGGCTGCTGGACGAGTACAGAAGGCAACATTCCCTTTGCAACCTGTTTCGGTAGATTCTCCTTTTCAGCAGTGGGGTCTTGACATTATAGGGTCGATTAACCCCACTTTCTCGCAACACCATAAACACATCATTACAACAACAGATTATTTTACCAGATGATCTGAGGCTGCACCACTAAAAGTGGTAAACACTAGTCAGGGAATTTCTTTCCTTAAATCAAACATCATTACTCGATTCAGTATTCTCGAGTGTTTGGTCTTCGATAATGCTTCCTACTTTTCATCCCTCGATATGAGTGTTTTTTCTTTGGAAAAAGGGATAAAACTGAAATATTCTTCTAGATATTACCCCCAAGGAAATGACTTAGCAGAATCAACAAACAAAAACCTGATCAAAACCATCAAGAGGACAGTTTCTGAAAACCACAAAAACTGACACAACGCACTTTCTAACGCGCTCTGGGATGATAGGGTGACACCGAAAACTTCTGTTGGTAATTCTCCTTTCTTTCTCGTATATGGAAGAGAAGCGATTCTCCCTCCTCATGTTCTACTTCCCTCTCTGCAATTATCACAGAAAGTTTAGGAAGAGGATTGTCCTCCTCTTGAAAGTCGAATTAATGCTTTGTTGAAATTAGAGGAAGTAAGAGCAAAAGCAAAAGAGAGACTGGATCAACATCAACATATTGTGAAAAGATGGTTCGATTCAAACTCTTCTTAAGATAGAAACTTTGAGGTAGGAGATCTGGTTCTCAAGTGGGATAAACCTCATGAGAGAAAGGGAGAACATGCCAAATTCCAGAACCTATGGTTGGGGCCCTTCTTAATCGCTGAAAAACTAGGTCCCAGCTCTTTTTGCCTACATAATTTAGAGGGACGGCCAAACACCTTCCCGGTGAATGGTCAAGCTCTCAAGAAGCATTTTTCGTGATAGTTCCAGATCCACCTTTTGTACATATTTTTCTATTTTGAATCATTTTTTATTTTCAGATTTTGGTTATTTTCATCTTGTTTGTTTTTGCTGCTTTTTGGTTAAATTTATGTCTATGTCACCTTTTAGTTCGTGGAGGGGAACTAGAATGCATCATTATGAAGCAACTGTTAAGGTCCTCTCAAGAGCATCAATGCTGTGAATTGCTGAAACACAAAAAAACTAAAGAAATTTTTTGTTTGAAACAGACTTCTTGGTCTCACTTTACAATTATGAGCATACACGATCATCTTTAAAGCTTTCTACGCTGTCTCGGATTTTAAAGAAAGAAACTCAATTATGCCTTCCTGTCCTTGAAAAATTGGTTTCATCAAGAAACTAACTTCAGATCATAATGAAGGTGACTAAGAAGAAAATTAAAGGCTGAAAAATAACAAGTGTTCTAAAGACTAGAATTTTCACCATCACCCCGCTCTTTTGAATATCGTTAAATTTATATGAGATTATAAAAAAATTCTCAAGAGTTGTGGGAAGTGTTTGTAAAACCCCCAGGATACTGAACAAGTCTGCTGGCAGTGGATAAATGCATGCATGATGCCAAGACAACTTCTCTGGGGTACTGAACAGGCCCGCTAGCAGCGAAGCAATGTCAGGTTCAAGAAAATTCTCAGGTATAAATTTTGATGTGGTCATAAGCATCCTTCATTTTGAATTGAAATTTCTTGGACAGGTTAGAGGCGTCAGAGTGGGTTAATTTAAATCCATGTCGAGTATATGGACGCCTACTGGAAGCAGTGGCCCTATCAACAGTATCAGAGCCATTAACTTGAATATCGTTGCTCTCATTTTTAAAATTTGTCACCGGATTTCATTTGAACAGGAAGATATATGAACCTGGACTGTGTAATGATCCTTGGAATGATTGATGTCCTTCAGCTATTTTTGATCTGTAATCATTCTAAGCAGTCCTAACATGAGCTCGTTGGTGATGCAAAGATAACTACTTCTCCCAGTAAGTCGCCATTGTTGGCAGCCCCACACGATTTTCACCTTTTAAAGCGACAAATAATAATTCCTGTAGCTGCCTACACTTTGTCATATAAATATTGCTATTTGAAGGTGACTTTTCAGCTGTAAAAGGGTGTTTCAATTGTTGCTATCTTATTTTCATTTCAATGCTTCGTTCATGACTGAAAGCATGAATGAAGCATTGAAAATTATAATTGTATTGCAATTATATCTAAGGCTTATGTCTCTAGAAGGGTAAATGTTCTTACAAATATTTTAATGAATGTTGTTTTTCTTTGAAGCTTATCATATATCAATAAAACAATTGTTTTAAGTTTCTCATGGATTATAAGCTATATCTTGAGTACTTGAATGATACACCAAGAATCGATTGGCAATGGACTATAGGTTTGTTTCATTTATAATTCTTGGTAAATCATTTTTCATTTTAAATTGTCATTATGCTTTGGTTTGTAAAACACCTCTTCTCCTAATCTTAGCAAATCAACTTCACCCATCACACAATGATGAGATTCAAACACACCTGGTCGTATCTTGTACTATGTTTGAGGTGTCAGTTCGAATTGAAAGATCCATCATCACAAACCAGAGTCTTGGATCTCGCACTATACTCAGAACACTCATTACCCGTAATGCCCAAATTTTCATGGCTTGGAACCCCTTATGCTCTCATTTTGGTCGCGCTAGGGTAATGGTGAGTTTTATTCCTTTGGTATTTTCTTTGGTTTCTTCTATTTTTGAAACCCTTCATGCTCCCAGCAAATTCTGGCTACCTTCATGATTGCCTATCCGAACCCTTATGGCCCCTGTCATCCATGTCGAACCAAATGGCTCCCAAAACTTGCTTCTGTATGACGATGCGAGTGAAGACCTTAAGAGTCATGGATGGGTTGAGTTTCTCAATAATTTCCAAGGTTACAACTTGTAAGCATCCCAAGAGTTCACCCTCACTTTTGATGGATGCCGAGCCAAAGTGGGTGATGTTCAATTAGAAATCACCGAGGAATTTTTGAGTGAGGCAACAAGCCTTCCCCTCACCGGCCAGAAGTGGTTTAAAAATTCAAAGTTGGAAGAGGTGCCATGGAGTCTGTTCGCTACCTCTTGGCAAATCCAATGCTATGACAAAGGTATGTCAATCTTTCTGTTGAACATTAGGTGGCATGGTTTATTGGCAGTGTTGAGGCAATTCATTACATGTGAAGGTCGCTATGGACTCATTTTTATTTACCACATAAGACTGCTAATGCATTTTATCGTTTTCCAGTTAAACATGCCATTTTACTTATTGAGGAGTTTATACAAAATGTCTAAGAGATATAAAAGGCAGAGTTTGAATTCCAGTTTGTTCCACCATGGGTTGATTAGGTTGTTGTTAGTCCATCATTTGAAACTATAGGGTGATGATTGGGATACTTTTGTAACCCACAATGGATTTGCTACAGTAAACCTTGTAGAAATTCCTGTGGTTGATAATCTTATGCTAGAAAGGCCCCTTGTTCCTTCCAGTGATAGGCCAGATTTTTCATGCGAAAAACCCTGCGAAAGGGCTAAGCCCGATAAGGCTATATTCGGGAAACAGGATGCTAGACCTAGGGTCATTGAAACTCCTGAGCGTAAGAAGTATGTTTTCCCTAATACCATTGCAAAAACCATCAATAAACCCTCACACAAACTATCAAAGAAGAATCTAGACATAGGGTTTAATAACAAAAGGGCTGGGAGATTAATCTCGAGGAGCCTACGAAATAGATCAAAATATCATGTGATATCAATCGGGGTGATTGAGGTCCATGAAATCTTTGATTCCTAGATCAAAAAGTTCCTGACAGATGAAGACCCGAATTACTCCAAACCAGATCTAAGTTAGACTTCCGATTATGTAAATAACCTACCACCGTGCCTGAAACACAACAAAGATTTTCCAGGAATTAAACTCAGTCAAAAGCCCATGGTGGATAGTGGTAATGTTTTGACACACAGTCATGTGTCTCCTCAACCGACTATCCCAGTTCCACTGTGCGAAGTGTGCATACACTGGATTGTCCAATATTACATAGATGTCCCCATCCTTTAGGAAAAGATCAATACCCTTACGGCTCAAAATGACTTATTAACAATTGAAAACCGCGAGCTCAAGATCAATGCACAAAGGCAAGGAAAACATTTGAAAGGGACTGGAAATGTCATAATAAAAAATGTTGAGTGTGTCAAAGCAGTGATCAACTCTGAGATTTTATGATTCGAATTTAGTATTCAATTGAAAGGTAAGATTTGTTTTTATCTTAGTTGTTCTTTTTTTGTTATTTTTCTAATTAATACGGATTGAGTTAGATTTCTTTTGTTTAAAATAAGACTAGCTATAGAATCAACAGATTTTGTAGCCAGTCAATTCTCATGTAAAATTTTGGAAAATATTAGTTAAATAAATATCTAATTTCTTCATTTCGTTTTTCTTTCAGGATATGATGTATCTTGTGGTGATCTCATAAGCTGGTGCATTTCTGGACTTAGTTAATCAATCATTTCCTATTGGTTTATTTTGTAAATCAAAACAAAAACTTTCATAATTTTGGAGATACAGTTTGATATTGAGTGGCTTTTTTAGATCCTCTATTTTTGTAACTTGTAGATCCTTTTGAGATCTCATCCTATCTTACAAGATAGGATGTTTATCTTGCAATAAATCTTTAAATACTTCAGATTTTTTGTAATGAAGGCATCTTAGCCTGGGGTTGAAGGTGGATGATTAATTCACTAACTTGAATGGAACAACAATTTGCATTTTAGCTTTAGCTTCCTGTAAATGGTGTTTTCATTTATACTTTGTTTATCCCGATAAACTAATAGTTTTTTTATAGCTTTAGACTTCACAATCTGTTATGTTTTGGGATAATTCTTTTATAAATATCATCCATATTTGATGCTTCAGATATTAACAGTGTGATCATCCATTCAGCTTAAATGACATGATTTCTCTTTAAATTTTAGTTGAATGATCAAATGCAATGTTGTTACAAATCAAATTTATCTTATTGTAATCACTTGCGATCATAAAATCACAAGACCCAATCGTAACATCTATTCTGTTATTAAAATCCAATTGCCAACACATTGTTCTGGATTTATTTAGAACAACCTTAAGGTTCATTGCAAGTTTCCCTCTTGGAAATGGTGGTTGGACGTTCTTTAATCATGCAGATGCCCGAATACATATTTCTAACTCACTAACAGGTTAGCTCATTTACATTTTTATGTCATTTATTTATCACTGAAACTCGAATGTATGGTTTGGCTTTTGACTATCCACATGTTTCTGTTTCATAGTATTTTTTCTTATTAGTTTAGATTTATAAAGAAAAAGTGAAAAAATATTGTATGTGATTTCTTTATCTGCTTCTTCGAAGCAATCATTTTTTACATTGAGTTTCATAAGTTTAGATTAAAACTTGTAGTGTGTATATCATGTACATAAGTAAGATAAGTAAATTTGATGTTTAAATGTATCTAAAATAGTTACATTATATGTATGCACACATATATATAGTGATTAGTTAATAGTTAGTTATTTCATTTCTTTTATTTGTTTCTTTTAGGGCTTTTAGATTGGCTAACAGAGCCATTAAACTCGTCGGAACGAGTTACACCAACCAGATTGGATTATTTAGACAACCCCGAACCATACTCATTCTTCCAGTTGATGGACGGTCTATTTCTCCCCTCAACAAATGGCGCTAGAAGGAGGGCATAAGGGGTTCCAAGCCACAAAAATTAGGGCATTACAGGTAATGAGTGTTATGAGTACAGAGAGAAACCCAAGACTCTGATTTGTGATGATGGATATGTCGATTCGAACTGACACCTCAAACAGAGTACAAGATAAGACCGGGTGTGTTTGAATTTCATCATTGTGTGATGGGTGAAGTTGATTTGCTAAGGTTAGGAGAAGAGGTGTTTTACAAACCATAGCATAACGAAAATTTAAAATGAAAAATGATTTACCAAGAATTATAAATGAAACAAACCTATAGTCCATTGCCAATTGATTCTTGGTGTATCATTCAAGTACTCAAGATATAGCTTATAATCCATGAGTAACTTAAAAAAACTGTTTTATTGATATATGATAAGCTTCAAA
>JASDQU010106940.1:47698-58144 GCA_032191745.1 Picea mariana | reverse complement strand
AGTATGCCTTCCTGTCCTTGAAAAATTGGTTTCATCAAGAAACTAACTTCAGATCATAATGAAGGTGACTAAGAAGAAAATTAAAGGTTGAAAAATAACAAGTGTTCTAAAGACTGGAATTTTCACCATCACCCCGCTCTTCTGAATATCGTTAAATTTATATGAGATTGTAAAAAAAATCTCAAGAGTTGTGGGAAGTGTTTGTAAAACCCCCGGGATACTGAAAAAGTCTGCTGGCAGTGGCTAAATGCATGCATGATGCCAAGACAACTTCTCTGGGGTACTGAACAAGCCCGCTGGCAGCGAAGCAATGTCAGGTTCAAAAAAATTCTCAGGTATAAATTTTGATGTGGTCATAAGCATCCTTCATTTTGAATTGAAATTTCTTGGATAGGGTAGAGGCGTCAGAGTGGGTTAATTGAAATCCATGTCGAGTCTATGGATGCCTGCTGGCAGTAGTGGCCCTATCAACAATATTAGAGCCATTAACTTGAATATCGTTGCTCTCATTTTTAAAATTTGTCATCGGATTTCATTTGAACAGGAAGATATCTGAACCTGGACTGTGTAATGATCCTTGGAATGATTGATGTCCTTCAGTTGTTTTTGATCTGTAATCATTCTAAGCAATCCTAACATGAGCTCATTGGTGATGCAAAGATAACTGCTTCTCCCAGTAAGTCACCATTGTTGGCAACCCCACATGATTTTCACCTTTTAAAGCGACAAATAATAATTCCTATAGCTGCCTACGCTTTGTCATATAAATATTGCTATTTGAAGGTGACTTTTCGGCTGTAAAAGGGTGTTTCAATTGTTTCTATCTTATTTTCATTTTAATGCTTCGTTCATGACTGAAAGCATGAATGAAGCATTGAAACTTATAATTGTATTGCAATTGTATCTAAGGCTTATGTCTCTAGAAGGGTAAATGTTCTTACAAATATTTTAATGAATGTTGTTTTTCTTTGAAGCTTATCATATATCAATAAAACAATTGTTTTAAGTTTCTCATGGATTATAAGCTATATCTTGAATACTTGAATGATACACCAAGAATCGATTGGCAATGGACTATAGGTTTGTTTCATTTATAATTCTTGGTAAATCATTTTTCATTTTAAATTGTCATTATGCTTTGGTTTGTAAAACACCTCTTCTCCTAATCTTAGCAAATCAACTTCACCCATCACACAATGATGAGATTCAAACACACCTGGTCGTATCTTGTACTATGTTTGAGGTGTCAGTTCGAATTGAAAGATCCATCATCACAAACCAGAGTCTTGGATCTCGCACTATACTCAGAACACTCATTACCCGTAATGCCCAAATTTTCATGGCTTGGAACCCCTTATGCTCTCATTTTGGTCGCGCTAGGGTAATGGTGAGTTTTATTCCTTTGGTATTTTCTTTGGTTTCTTCTATTTTTGAAACCCTTCATGCTCCCAGCAAATTCTGGCTACCTTCATGATTGCCTATCCGAACCCTTATGGCCCCTGTCATCCATGTCGAACCAAATGGCTCCCAAAACTTGCTTCTGTATGACGATGCGAGTGAAGACCTTAAGAGTCATGGATGGGTTGAGTTTCTCAATAATTTCCAAGGTTACAACTTGTAAGCATCCCAAGAGTTCACCCTCACTTTTGATGGATGCCGAGCCAAAGTGGGTGATGTTCAATTAGAAATCACCGAGGAATTTTTGAGTGAGGCAACAAGCCTTCCCCTCACCGGCCAGAAGTGGTTTAAAAATTCAAAGTTGGAAGAGGTGCCATGGAGTCTGTTCGCTACCTCTTGGCAAATCCAATGCTATGACAAAGGTATGTCAATCTTTCTGTTGAACATTAGGTGGCATGGTTTATTGGCAGTGTTGAGGCAATTCATTACATGTGAAGGTCGCTATGGACTCATTTTTATTTACCACATAAGACTGCTAATGCATTTTATCGTTTTCCAGTTAAACATGCCATTTTACTTATTGAGGAGTTTATACAAAATGTCTAAGAGATATAAAAGGCAGAGTTTGAATTCCAGTTTGTTCCACCATGGGTTGATTAGGTTGTTGTTAGTCCATCATTTGAAACTATAGGGTGATGATTGGGATACTTTTGTAACCCACAATGGATTTGCTACAGTAAACCTTGTAGAAATTCCTGTGGTTGATAATCTTATGCTAGAAAGGCCCCTTGTTCCTTCCAGTGATAGGCCAGATTTTTCATGCGAAAAACCCTGCGAAAGGGCTAAGCCCGATAAGGCTATATTCGGGAAACAGGATGCTAGACCTAGGGTCATTGAAACTCCTGAGCGTAAGAAGTATGTTTTCCCTAATACCATTGCAAAAACCATCAATAAACCCTCACACAAACTATCAAAGAAGAATCTAGACATAGGGTTTAATAACAAAAGGGCTGGGAGATTAATCTCGAGGAGCCTACGAAATAGATCAAAATATCATGTGATATCAATCGGGGTGATTGAGGTCCATGAAATCTTTGATTCCTAGATCAAAAAGTTCCTGACAGATGAAGACCCGAATTACTCCAAACCAGATCTAAGTTAGACTTCCGATTATGTAAATAACCTACCACCGTGCCTGAAACACAACAAAGATTTTCCAGGAATTAAACTCAGTCAAAAGCCCATGGTGGATAGTGGTAATGTTTTGACACACAGTCATGTGTCTCCTCAACCGACTATCCCAGTTCCACTGTGCGAAGTGTGCATACACTGGATTGTCCAATATTACATAGATGTCCCCATCCTTTAGGAAAAGATCAATACCCTTACGGCTCAAAATGACTTATTAACAATTGAAAACCGCGAGCTCAAGATCAATGCACAAAGGCAAGGAAAACATTTGAAAGGGACTGGAAATGTCATAATAAAAAATGTTGAGTGTGTCAAAGCAGTGATCAACTCTGAGATTTTATGATTCGAATTTAGTATTCAATTGAAAGGTAAGATTTGTTTTTATCTTAGTTGTTCTTTTTTTGTTATTTTTCTAATTAATACGGATTGAGTTAGATTTCTTTTGTTTAAAATAAGACTAGCTATAGAATCAACAGATTTTGTAGCCAGTCAATTCTCATGTAAAATTTTGGAAAATATTAGTTAAATAAATATCTAATTTCTTCATTTCGTTTTTCTTTCAGGATATGATGTATCTTGTGGTGATCTCATAAGCTGGTGCATTTCTGGACTTAGTTAATCAATCATTTCCTATTGGTTTATTTTGTAAATCAAAACAAAAACTTTCATAATTTTGGAGATACAGTTTGATATTGAGTGGCTTTTTTAGATCCTCTATTTTTGTAACTTGTAGATCCTTTTGAGATCTCATCCTATCTTACAAGATAGGATGTTTATCTTGCAATAAATCTTTAAATACTTCAGATTTTTTGTAATGAAGGCATCTTAGCCTGGGGTTGAAGGTGGATGATTAATTCACTAACTTGAATGGAACAACAATTTGCATTTTAGCTTTAGCTTCCTGTAAATGGTGTTTTCATTTATACTTTGTTTATCCCGATAAACTAATAGTTTTTTTATAGCTTTAGACTTCACAATCTGTTATGTTTTGGGATAATTCTTTTATAAATATCATCCATATTTGATGCTTCAGATATTAACAGTGTGATCATCCATTCAGCTTAAATGACATGATTTCTCTTTAAATTTTAGTTGAATGATCAAATGCAATGTTGTTACAAATCAAATTTATCTTATTGTAATCACTTGCGATCATAAAATCACAAGACCCAATCGTAACATCTATTCTGTTATTAAAATCCAATTGCCAACACATTGTTCTGGATTTATTTAGAACAACCTTAAGGTTCATTGCAAGTTTCCCTCTTGGAAATGGTGGTTGGACGTTCTTTAATCATGCAGATGCCCGAATACATATTTCTAACTCACTAACAGGTTAGCTCATTTACATTTTTATGTCATTTATTTATCACTGAAACTCGAATGTATGGTTTGGCTTTTGACTATCCACATGTTTCTGTTTCATAGTATTTTTTCTTATTAGTTTAGATTTATAAAGAAAAAGTGAAAAAATATTGTATGTGATTTCTTTATCTGCTTCTTCGAAGCAATCATTTTTTACATTGAGTTTCATAAGTTTAGATTAAAACTTGTAGTGTGTATATCATGTACATAAGTAAGATAAGTAAATTTGATGTTTAAATGTATCTAAAATAGTTACATTATATGTATGCACACATATATATAGTGATTAGTTAATAGTTAGTTATTTCATTTCTTTTATTTGTTTCTTTTAGGGCTTTTAGATTGGCTAACAGAGCCATTAAACTCGTCGGAACGAGTTACACCAACCAGATTGGATTATTTAGACAACCCCGAACCATACTCATTCTTCCAGTTGATGGACGGTCTATTTCTCCCCTCAACAAATGGCGCTAGAAGGAGGGCATAAGGGGTTCCAAGCCACAAAAATTAGGGCATTACAGGTAATGAGTGTTATGAGTACAGAGAGAAACCCAAGACTCTGATTTGTGATGATGGATATGTCGATTCGAACTGACACCTCAAACAGAGTACAAGATAAGACCGGGTGTGTTTGAATTTCATCATTGTGTGATGGGTGAAGTTGATTTGCTAAGGTTAGGAGAAGAGGTGTTTTACAAACCATAGCATAACGAAAATTTAAAATGAAAAATGATTTACCAAGAATTATAAATGAAACAAACCTATAGTCCATTGCCAATTGATTCTTGGTGTATCATTCAAGTACTCAAGATATAGCTTATAATCCATGAGTAACTTAAAAAAACTGTTTTATTGATATATGATAAGCTTCAAAKMAAAACAACATTCATTAAAATATTTGTAAGAAYGWTTACCCTTCTAGAGACATAAGCCTTAGATACAATTGCAATACAATTATAAGTTTCAATGCTTCATTCATGCTTTCAGTCATGAAYGAAGCATTGAAACTTATAATTGTATTGCAATTGTATCTAAGGCTTATGTCTCTAGAAGGGTAAATGTTCTTACAAATATTTTAATGAATGTTGTTTTTCTTTGAAGCTTATCATATATCAATAAAACAATTGTTTTAAGTTTCTCATGGATTATAAGCTATATCTTGARTACTTGAATGATACACCAAGAATCGATTGGCAATGGACTATAGGTTTGTTTCATTTATAATTCTTGGTAAATCATTTTTCATTTTAAATTGTCATTATGCTTTGGTTTGTAAAACACCTCTTCTCCTAATCTTAGCAAATCAACTTCACCCATCACACAATGATGAGATTCAAACACACCTGGTCGTATCTTGTACTATGTTTGAGGTGTCAGTTCGAATTGAAAGATCCATCATCACAAACCAGAGTCTTGGATCTCGCACTATACTCAGAACACTCATTACCCGTAATGCCCAAATTTTCATGGCTTGGAACCCCTTATGCTCTCATTTTGGTCGCGCTAGGGTAATGGTGAGTTTTATTCCTTTGGTATTTTCTTTGGTTTCTTCTATTTTTGAAACCCTTCATGCTCCCAGCAAATTCTGGCTACCTTCATGATTGCCTATCCGAACCCTTATGGCCCCTGTCATCCATGTCGAACCAAATGGCTCCCAAAACTTGCTTCTGTATGACGATGCGAGTGAAGACCTTAAGAGTCATGGATGGGTTGAGTTTCTCAATAATTTCCAAGGTTACAACTTGTAAGCATCCCAAGAGTTCACCCTCACTTTTGATGGATGCCGAGCCAAAGTGGGTGATGTTCAATTAGAAATCACCGAGGAATTTTTGAGTGAGGCAACAAGCCTTCCCCTCACCGGCCAGAAGTGGTTTAAAAATTCAAAGTTGGAAGAGGTGCCATGGAGTCTGTTCGCTACCTCTTGGCAAATCCAATGCTATGACAAAGGTATGTCAATCTTTCTGTTGAACATTAGGTGGCATGGTTTATTGGCAGTGTTGAGGCAATTCATTACATGTGAAGGTCGCTATGGACTCATTTTTATTTACCACATAAGACTGCTAATGCATTTTATCGTTTTCCAGTTAAACATGCCATTTTACTTATTGAGGAGTTTATACAAAATGTCTAAGAGATATAAAAGGCAGAGTTTGAATTCCAGTTTGTTCCACCATGGGTTGATTAGGTTGTTGTTAGTCCATCATTTGAAACTATAGGGTGATGATTGGGATACTTTTGTAACCCACAATGGATTTGCTACAGTAAACCTTGTAGAAATTCCTGTGGTTGATAATCTTATGCTAGAAAGGCCCCTTGTTCCTTCCAGTGATAGGCCAGATTTTTCATGCGAAAAACCCTGCGAAAGGGCTAAGCCCGATAAGGCTATATTCGGGAAACAGGATGCTAGACCTAGGGTCATTGAAACTCCTGAGCGTAAGAAGTATGTTTTCCCTAATACCATTGCAAAAACCATCAATAAACCCTCACACAAACTATCAAAGAAGAATCTAGACATAGGGTTTAATAACAAAAGGGCTGGGAGATTAATCTCGAGGAGCCTACGAAATAGATCAAAATATCATGTGATATCAATCGGGGTGATTGAGGTCCATGAAATCTTTGATTCCTAGATCAAAAAGTTCCTGACAGATGAAGACCCGAATTACTCCAAACCAGATCTAAGTTAGACTTCCGATTATGTAAATAACCTACCACCGTGCCTGAAACACAACAAAGATTTTCCAGGAATTAAACTCAGTCAAAAGCCCATGGTGGATAGTGGTAATGTTTTGACACACAGTCATGTGTCTCCTCAACCGACTATCCCAGTTCCACTGTGCGAAGTGTGCATACACTGGATTGTCCAATATTACATAGATGTCCCCATCCTTTAGGAAAAGATCAATACCCTTACGGCTCAAAATGACTTATTAACAATTGAAAACCGCGAGCTCAAGATCAATGCACAAAGGCAAGGAAAACATTTGAAAGGGACTGGAAATGTCATAATAAAAAATGTTGAGTGTGTCAAAGCAGTGATCAACTCTGAGATTTTATGATTCGAATTTAGTATTCAATTGAAAGGTAAGATTTGTTTTTATCTTAGTTGTTCTTTTTTTGTTATTTTTCTAATTAATACGGATTGAGTTAGATTTCTTTTGTTTAAAATAAGACTAGCTATAGAATCAACAGATTTTGTAGCCAGTCAATTCTCATGTAAAATTTTGGAAAATATTAGTTAAATAAATATCTAATTTCTTCATTTCGTTTTTCTTTCAGGATATGATGTATCTTGTGGTGATCTCATAAGCTGGTGCATTTCTGGACTTAGTTAATCAATCATTTCCTATTGGTTTATTTTGTAAATCAAAACAAAAACTTTCATAATTTTGGAGATACAGTTTGATATTGAGTGGCTTTTTTAGATCCTCTATTTTTGTAACTTGTAGATCCTTTTGAGATCTCATCCTATCTTACAAGATAGGATGTTTATCTTGCAATAAATCTTTAAATACTTCAGATTTTTTGTAATGAAGGCATCTTAGCCTGGGGTTGAAGGTGGATGATTAATTCACTAACTTGAATGGAACAACAATTTGCATTTTAGCTTTAGCTTCCTGTAAATGGTGTTTTCATTTATACTTTGTTTATCCCGATAAACTAATAGTTTTTTTATAGCTTTAGACTTCACAATCTGTTATGTTTTGGGATAATTCTTTTATAAATATCATCCATATTTGATGCTTCAGATATTAACAGTGTGATCATCCATTCAGCTTAAATGACATGATTTCTCTTTAAATTTTAGTTGAATGATCAAATGCAATGTTGTTACAAATCAAATTTATCTTATTGTAATCACTTGCGATCATAAAATCACAAGACCCAATCGTAACATCTATTCTGTTATTAAAATCCAATTGCCAACACATTGTTCTGGATTTATTTAGAACAACCTTAAGGTTCATTGCAAGTTTCCCTCTTGGAAATGGTGGTTGGACGTTCTTTAATCATGCAGATGCCCGAATACATATTTCTAACTCACTAACAGGTTAGCTCATTTACATTTTTATGTCATTTATTTATCACTGAAACTCGAATGTATGGTTTGGCTTTTGACTATCCACATGTTTCTGTTTCATAGTATTTTTTCTTATTAGTTTAGATTTATAAAGAAAAAGTGAAAAAATATTGTATGTGATTTCTTTATCTGCTTCTTCGAAGCAATCATTTTTTACATTGAGTTTCATAAGTTTAGATTAAAACTTGTAGTGTGTATATCATGTACATAAGTAAGATAAGTAAATTTGATGTTTAAATGTATCTAAAATAGTTACATTATATGTATGCACACATATATATAGTGATTAGTTAATAGTTAGTTATTTCATTTCTTTTATTTGTTTCTTTTAGGGCTTTTAGATTGGCTAACAGAGCCATTAAACTCGTCGGAACGAGTTACACCAACCAGATTGGATTATTTAGACAACCCCGAACCATACTCATTCTTCCAGTTGATGGACGGTCTATTTCTCCCCTCAACAAATGGCGCTAGAAGGAGGGCATAAGGGGTTCCAAGCCACAAAAATTAGGGCATTACAGGTAATGAGTGTTATGAGTACAGAGAGAAACCCAAGACTCTGATTTGTGATGATGGATATGTCGATTCGAACTGACACCTCAAACAGAGTACAAGATAAGACCGGGTGTGTTTGAATTTCATCATTGTGTGATGGGTGAAGTTGATTTGCTAAGGTTAGGAGAAGAGGTGTTTTACAAACCATAGCATAACGAAAATTTAAAATGAAAAATGATTTACCAAGAATTATAAATGAAACAAACCTATAGTCCATTGCCAATTGATTCTTGGTGTATCATTCAAGTACTCAAGATATAGCTTATAATCCATGAGTAACTTAAAAAAACTGTTTTATTGATATATGATAAGCTTCAAAGAAAAACAACATTCATTAAAATATTTGTAAGAATGATTACCCTTCTAGAGACATAAGCCTTAGATACAATTGCAATACAATTATAAGTTTCAATGCTTCATTCATGCTTTCAGTCATGAACGAAGCATGAAAACAAAAATAAAATAGCAACAATTGAAACACCCTTTTACAGCCGAAAAGTCGCCTTCAAATAGCAATATTTATATGACAAAGCGTAGGCAGCTACATGAATTATTATTTGTCGCTTTAAAAGGTGAAAATCATGTGGGGCTGCCAAAAGGGTTGCACATAATTCAGATTTGATTAATAAACCAACCAATTCATATTTAATTACTCCACAAATTTTGGGAATTGGTTTAGAGGGTGACCTATTTAATGGTGTGCACCCCAAGTCCATTACACAACATTTTTGTGTTTTACACACATTTTTTTTCTGGTTTTTTTCTTGTAAAGTGTGTCGAGAGTACGAAGGGTACAAGGCTACACCATAAAGTGTGTTAGGGGTCACCTTGACGAAATTTCAAGTATTTAATATCAATTTTGCATGATTTTTCATCGGGAATTCAATGGTGCACTCCGTTTTTTGCATTTGAGCAAATTGTAAAAAGTTCGTTGTATTATTTTGTGTGCCAAGGTAAGCAGAATATAGTCGAATTTATACTCATTTTTTTTCAATTTTTAGAGAGGAATGTGTTGAGGGGTCCTAAATCCCTCTAAATCAATAGTAGGAACCAAACCCACCACCGAGGCCCAATTAGAATCTGCAACATTTAATGGTGGAATGGTTCTCCAGATCCTGCGATCTAGCCAATTAATCGATGAGCTTTACGCTTTCTTGTGAAGGTTTCTCCTTCAGTTCAAATGTTCTCTTTTTTGTATTTTCTCTTATAGGTTGAACCGATACAAGATAAAAGATGGTATAAACCAACTAGGTAACAAAGAGGGAAAAAATCTTAACTACTGGAGAAGGTTGAGCTTGGGATAACGCTTTCACTCCAGCATGCAGACCAGAATTATCTACCACAAGCCTAGTAATAATACATTAACCTACTGGTGTTCCAATTATTGACTGAGGTGCGATTATCAGAAGAAAAAACATATGCAATAAACGATGGAAAGAAAAATAATTCTCTTAACTCTAATCATCAATCACATAATAACACAACGATTTAATTTTCATCATTAAAGACAAGAACTGTAAAACATTGAATCAAACAAATTATCAACAAATTTATAATCTCTTACTTGTTACAACATCCAGTCATGAGATGAAATCAGAAATAATTCGTCTCCACATCCAATCATACACACTTTTGATGAAAAACATAAACTTGTCTCTGGTCCTAAACAAGAATTCTCAATTAAGGCAACTCTGAAATAGTTCTTTACAAAATCCAAAAATGAGAGTCTTTGCAACAACCATCAACCCTTTCTAACAGGTCGATCCTCCTATTTATAACATACTATTAACTAAAAATAATTGTTAAAGTGTAGTTAAGTAAAACAAAAACTCGCCACATGGTGCTTTCCTCTATCA
>JASDQU010106940.1:29103-41232 GCA_032191745.1 Picea mariana | reverse complement strand
CATGGCTTGAGCTTTGATTGGGTGCCCCATGAACTGTTGCACCTGTCTTGGTGCCATGTCTGCTACCTTTTCTATTTCCTTGGCCCATGATGAATCCTGTTTGGTGTGTGATTTGATTATGTCACAGAAGTCGACAAAGTCATTGGGTGTGCCGAATTCAGGGAGGCCGATGTCTATCATTACCTGGTTGATCTTGGTCCAACTTTTTTCGCATTTGGCCCATTTCTCTTGGATCGAGCGATGAGGTTCCTAAGCCATTTTAACCCAATATTCAACCGATTTCCTTATGTGATCGATGATGCTTTCTCTTAGCACCCAGATGTCATTCTCTTCGGCGTCTCGACCCTATTGCACTTCGCTGATATAGTCGATCCTTTCCATGACTTGGTGTGCTTTCTTATACCACCTCTCCATATCCTTACATGTCGCTAGTGCCATGAGGGTGCCTTGCAGTGAATATGTGTCGTTCATCTGTAAATTTGTTGTAGGTCTCCTTGAATTCGCTTCTTAGGAACACCACGGCCTGTGTGGTGTCCTAGTAATATTTTTTCAAGTGGCACAAATGTTCCAATAATTTCAGAGAAGAATCCAACTCCTCTTCATCCATTTTCTCTCTATCCAGAGTGGCATATGTGATTTCCATCCCTGCACCGATAAGTTCGGATGTCTTGGCATGCTCTGTGTTGATCAGATTTTCCTTCGCGGTGATGAGGATGAAGCGATCTAGAGTGATCCTCCTCTTATTGGTGGTTCTCTGCATGATATCTTTCCTTTTCTAGTCAAAAGCGATGGCATGTATGTCAACGACTTCATCCACGGTTTTGGGGATTTGCTGATCTCCCCAAGTGATCATATTTCCTAGGCTCCCAATGGTATATATTTTTTCAAGACTGGGTTCTTGAACTTCCTCCATGTGTCAAGGTCCGACTTCAGTTTGTTGCTCATCGAGAAGTTGAGTACCAATTGAAATTGAAGCATCGAGGTTAGACTCGGTACTTACTTGATAATCGGTCGTTGAGATGTCGATTTCTTGCTGTGGAGATTCTTCTTTTTGTTTTCCCGACCCTGGCTCATCCTTCAGACTATCCGCTTGGGTCTCTAGTGCATCAGGCAGCTCAGTTTCTAAGACACTTTTGACCTCTTGTTCATTCTATGGTAGGTCCCAAAATTGAGCGTCGGGAGTTGGGGAAGATGCCTTCTTAGGCTCCTTTTCCTTAGTGATCGGCACAGAAGTCACCAGGGATACCTACATACTTTCTTCATCATCATAGATATTTATCAATTCACGGAGGGGGTTTGGTGCACTTTCTCTCCTTGATGCTCTGACTATCTCTAGCTGAGCTGAAACATCCCTCGGTGATCCGACCTGTGGCATTGTGATTTTAGGGTTGTCTAACCCGGCGATTTCATCAATGTCTATTAGTTCAGGGTTGTTGGGGCCTTTCTAGATTTCATATGGGTTGTCGACAAGGGACCTCGTCATTCCTATGAGGCCCGGGTCATCTTACAACTAATCAATCACTCGTTGAGCATGTTCTATCATGAGAAACCCCCTTGCCCGTGCGTCCTATGTCATAGGGAAACCTCTATCCTACACCAGAGCTACCAGGGGAATGTCTGTTGCTTCTACCGCTATCATTTATTCCCTGGCTCTTAGGGCCACTTGAGCCGATTTCTCTATGTTCATTACCTGTTCATCCAAACTCATGGCCCTGAACCTAGTCATTTTGGGGTCCGCCATTCTTGCCACCACCTCATCCCAGTCTTGGTAATTTTTTGTGAAGACTTCATCTTCAAATTTATCGTGGGAATACGACCAGCAGGATGACACTTACGAAGCATGTTTCAAGACCAAACCCTTTGGATTGTGCTTGCAGAATTGTCCTGTCTAGAATTTGAACTCTAGTTGGCTCATCCATTCTTCTTTGTCTTGAGCGGTGTCCTTCACCAAGTAGAAACCTACACGAAAACCATAAGGTATGAGCGTTTGCTTCTTGTCCTTGACCAAGGTAGCGTTGTATCCTTGCAGGATGGTCTGGTAGCATATTTCTCTAACTACAAGCCGAACCAGGACATGATCCGGCAGGAGATGTGGTGCTTCGGTGGCCCCAAACACCTTGATGTAGGTGTCACCCTCATCCAAGTACCAGTGGCCTACCTTTGATATAATTTTCTTAGCCGTAGCCGATAGTCTCGAGCATTCTTTCTTAAAAAGAATGAAATAAATTCATGCAATGACTCATCACAAATGAGGGAGTAATAATTCTTGTACCTGTTCTCCCATAGGATGATGAAATAAATGTGGATTGGGAGCTCTACAACATGCCAACTCAGGTTCATGCTGGTGAAGATGTTTCGGGCGCACATGACATCAAGAAGATATGAATCCATGTAGAAGGTTGGTGTCTCTTCTTCCTTCAACGTCTTGGCCTGTTGGATGCAGATGCTCAATTGCTTAGAAATAATTACTCCCTAGTTGAAGCCGCTCCCAAAAATTTCCACTATGTAAGATAAGGGCATCCATGCCTCTGAAAATCTGGAGCAGTCCTTATCTCCATATAATCGACAGATGAGATACATAAAGTGGATGTATGGCTCCCTTAATTTGGTCTTCTAGTACTAGCCAGTGCTCAAGTTGGTCTATTTCTTATCTTCCCTCCACCATGAGGCCATCACCCAACTGGTGTCATGGCACTCGTAGAACTTAGCGAAAAAATATGTATTCAGTCGGTCATCGGGGTCTCAGAGTTTGTAGTATTTTTGGACCTATACCGGAAGGAACACCCCGACACACCCACCATTTTCATCGATGATTAACAAATTATGTGTGTCTCTGTGTTTGATGATCCACTTTAGAACTTTGATGCAGGGAAAACAAGGGTTCTTCTCGCAACCATATGCAGGTACAATCGTCAGATGTTCGGGAACACCTCGTCGTTGAGTTCTCTTACATCTGGATCGCTATGTGGGATATATTTCGGGTATTCCTCCCAGCTAATATTTTTGAAGATATCTCCCCAATGTGGGAGTGTTGCCTTGGTCCCTTTTCTTGCCTCTGTATCTCCAAAGGCCAGAGGATGAATAAAAACCATCTTCGTTGTTGTTTTGATGACAGGTTCTGGTCTCAGAGTGTATTCCAATTGTTTTGTGTCCCCTGGAGAGGAGCCTTCACCTAACTCCGGTTCTTTCAGCGTTAATGCCCTCGAAGATCATCTAGTGGTTGGCTTTCTTGGAGAAATTGTTCCTGAAATCAAAATAAACCTTCAGATACTTTGTAAAGAACACAACCAGATAGCAACATATAATTTGTAGCCATGTAAAATTTACCAACTTGGATACGTACCTGTGAAGCTTGCTAAAATCTGGTTGTTTTGATACTCATGGAATCTCTGAAGCCTTCAAATTACTTGTCTCACTTCTCTGGATGTTATAAATTTCTTTGTGCACAGAATGATTTTGTTTACAATGGCTCAAGTGAATTTAAACCAGGGAAGAACTTACCGTGTCGCATCAACCATTCAATTTGGGTGATGAGTGAAATTTAAACAAATATTCCGCCGAATCTCTGCAACATAAATTCATCGTGGGTTGACAGCGGAGGCGCGGGGGTGATGAGGTCTATCAGTTATTTTAAACGTTTGTTTTGATTGGTGCACGAGGTAGAAACTAATGCAAGTTTTGGTATTAATTATCCCCTTAAATTCTAAAAATCTAATCGTATCTAACACTAAAATGTCCCATCGTGTCGCTTTCTCAGTGGGTGGATCGGGGATAGGGGATATGGTATGAACTTTTTTGGCAATTTTCCTCGCAAAATATATGACGCTGACCAATTTCATCATACAATTCTATCGTGGAAAAGTTGACTCAAAGGTGTGACTTGGACCGGGTGAACCAAGAATGGCTCGGGTTAAAACTATATCGTACAATTCTCCCATCTGGAAAAGACACATGCCGTTGAAGACTGGTGACCTAATTCACGTGTATTAATCAGAGTGGGGACTTAAATTAAGTTGTGTGTTCTAAAAGAAACCTTGGCTTGCTGATGCCCAAAAGGTATACAGGGTTGGCGATCAGTGATAAACCTATCACGTGTTTTTCTATGGATTAGCTTCCTCGACAAAGTCCCAATGCCGAAATGCATCGGGTATCGGCGATCAAGATAACTCTTTAGCATGGTCAAAATGTTTGTTGCGATCCTTTGAGGTCTTCCCCGGTTTTGATAAGCGCATCGGGTATCGGCTATTAGCGATATATTTTATTTCTTTGTTAACATCTAATCCCCTCATCCTTTACCTATGTCGAAGAGGAATCGATTATCAGAGATATCCTTATGCAATTTTTTGGTGCAAACAAAAACTTCCTTTTTCCGATGTCGATGGAGATCGACACTCGGTGACTGAGGTTTCCCGAGTGGATCTTTTCCTTCTTTTAATTGCTTCCGATACCGAATCTGAGTGTGTCGAGTGAAGTGTTTTGGCTTTTGATTCTTTATTCAGGCATTAAGGCTTATTTAAGTCATGGGGTTTCATAAGTTGAAACAGAACTAAAAATCTAATGAGAGTCAAGATAATAATAAAATCCAAACATTTCTCAAAATGAAGTCGAATCAGATAGTGCAAAGATCAAGTGGTACCCAAAAAGTGAAAAATTGACATAGGTTTTTTAGGGTGTGTTGAGTGCTCAACAAAATGCAAGGGTGATGTTCTTTTCTACATTAGAGAATCATATTTGAAGGGCATATTCATATCTTGTATTGTAAATTCCTTTTATTGTACTTGAATAATTTGAGCATTAATAAAGTGATTTTGCATTTGCTTATGTAAGATGGATTATGCAAGTCATGATCATCAGTTAAAGTGTTTGGTTAAGTAAGATAAATCACTTCCATGATATAATTATTGTCAATAAAAGATTATTGGCATAAGGAAAGTGGTATTTGAACTTAGTGATAATTTCAGATCAAGTGTTGTATAGGTTCTATCCATTTTCAGATCAAGTGGTAATTCTAGCAATTTCTCAAGAAACATGTCCCAAAATGTTTGAATAATTTTCAATAATTTTCTTCATTACCTACTTCTCTAATTATGTTGAAATGAATTGAAAAAACCATGAAAACCTTTTGCACACTTGTCTTTTCCAACATGGTCGAGACTTGGCTCACTATTGTAGGGGTTATTTCATAGAAATCAAACATTTCCCTCCTTTTCTTCAATCACGTTATCTTTATTATATCATCATATTCTTGTAATGGAATAGTTTGAAATCACATACTACTTTTGCAACTTTCTAGGTCCACCTAATAACCAATAACCATCGAATGTACATTTTCCAATCTATCAACAAGTTGTGCATTTTTTGGGTTTAATTGTGTGATATATTATTATTCCAACACATTTACATTGATCTATTTAATCATCAACATTGAGCTCATTTAAGAACATGGATAATGGTGTTACAATTGGAAGAAGCACTAATATGTAAGGTAAGAGGAATAAAAACACTAAAGGATTCCTCGAAGAATGATTTGAACATTGACTAGATAATTAACAATGATGCAAAATAAGAGAAAATTTTTGATAGATGTGAAAAATATGAATGCAAGGGAAGTTTTTGAAAACACACAAAATGAAAACAAGAAAAACTTGGATAACTAAGGAAACAAATGAATAGAAGAGGGGAAAAAATATTTGAACCTACACTAAAGGAACAAAATCAAAATTCATAAAAGTGGGGAGGGGGTTAAAGGGAGAGTAAACAGAAAAAAGGAGCAATAGAAAATATACTAGAAGGAGAAAAAATAAATGATGAGGGAAGGAGAGTACAAAATAAGGATAAGAGGGGAAGGGAAAAATAAAAAAAATTAAAGAAGGGAGAACCTAAAAATTAGAAGGATGAATAATACTAGGAAACAAGGGGACACGATGGAAACTCAATTCCACAGGGCCTAAGAAATGGACAACAAATAAGAAGGAACACAGGAGGAAACATGAGAGAGAGAAAGGAATGAGGGAGAAACTTAAAATAAAACCAAGGGGAGAAGAAGGAAAGACATAGTGGAAGGTATGAAGGAAAAGGAAAAAATATTGTGTGAGGCCAACTTAGTTATGAAGGAAATAAATGATCAGTTTCTAGGTTTGGATATGATTATAACGATATTCTCAGTTAATGTTATTCAATTTCTTGATCTCCACTTCTTTTCTAATAAATTATTTAGTATAGTGTTGGGTGTTGGATAGATTTTTTTTTTTTCGGTCAAAGAAAATATGTTTTTTGGTAAAGGATGGATGTTTGAGAATGAAAATTAAGATATGCAATTATGATTAGTATTTTCTATATGTTATTTATGTCTACTTTTCATAGTTTGGCAAATATATAACACCCCATAGGAGCGGTGAATTTGATAAATTCCTTGATGAAAGAGGGGATCAATTTTGTCATTCACATTATGAATTTGAGAAAAACCTTGATGAAGGAGAGGATAAATGTTTTCATTCACATTATTAATGAGGTTATTCAAGGTTTTAAGGGGTTTAAATATGGTTAGTATTGTAACACCTTGTTTTCCCCCAAGGCTGCAATTATGCTTATGACTTCATATCATGTAATTATGAATCGTGTAACCATGTTTTAATTAATAAAAGAAACCAAACCGCTCACTAGGAGGGAGAAACCTTGAATGTACTATGCATTATATAGAAGTGGGAATCAATGAAGCATGGATTGATTGAGTGGTTGGGTGAAGTGGAACTGAGATGTTTTTATGAAGAAAATAGGAAGCTTGTTTAACAAGATGATTTATGCTTTTTAATAATAAAATAACACTTTCCAGTGTACACGATATGAATGGAGTCATGTGACCAATTTTGAAATGTAAGGGAAGTGGTTGAATTAGTTAATAAATGTGGCATATTGGTATTTTGAAGAAGCAAGGGAAAAATTGAATGACCTGAGAGTAGGACACCACAGGCTTGCCCCTTCAGAATAGGAACTATGGAATATAGGTTGTGTCTGTAAGGATGCTACTGAATCCCGAGTGGATAGGAGGAATAAGAGCCCAAAGGTGTAAAATAAAACCAGAAAAATGACATAAGGGAGACAGAGAAAAAAAAACACAGTAGACACAGAAGAGGCAGACCACCAAGAGAGTGGCATCAGAAAAATAGAACATGAAGATGCTCAATGAGAGAAAGAGTCTGAAAAAGGAAAGAGTGAGCAATAGATTCAAAGAGGATGATGAAATGAAAATATTTTTTCAAGAGTGCGAGTTGAAGAAGAGAGAGAGTTCTTTAAAGAAAATAGAAAACTCATAGAACTTAAGATTGATCACCCTGAGACAGAGAAGACCCGGATCCATACTAGATAAATACATGTTTAAAACTTGGTGCTTACTAGACATAAACTGACACTGGTAATGGGAGATCTCTGAGGGATTGTTTAATAGAGAGGGGAATCCCTTATGCAGAGGAAATCCAATTGAGAAACCACCTGATAAAACTGTAGGTACCCCGAGCTCAGTGGGAAGGGGACAACTTCTATTGTTGTGGGAGGAGGAAGGAGAGTAACCTTCTTGGATCTTCTTAAGATTGGAGAACATTTGAATCCTTCTCCTTGTGGTCATGGATTGAAACGGGGGTGGCATATTGCAGGAAGGTACTCTGCAATAATGCCTAAGGTTGGGAGGAAAGGTGTCCCATCTTAGTTAGTTGGTATTGTAAATTTCCTTTTTCAGATAAGTGCATAAATTGATTTGTTTAAATTGTGCATGAATTATGAATGTATGCAATTGCCTCGGTTAATGGGAAATGTAAATGCTTGCAATCAATGAACAAAACATTTGAATGAATGGGATATGTTGCTATTATTATAGTTTAACCTGTCAACTGTGAATTTGAACCAATATAGACAGTCTGTGTTCCTTAATACCTTGCATCCTTAGAGGAAAGTTTGCAGGAAATAGAAAAAAACATCATTTACTTAGTGATGAAAGTGTTTTGATGACTAGAGAGATTCTTGTGAGGAATGGAGGGACTTAGGTCCTAAGGAAGTTGTGATATTTAAGTGGAAATCTTGCAATATATGCAAGAAATTCATCTCTAATGAATTTGAAAGGCCTTTTATGGTCTCATTGCAGTTTTCCAAATCCTGAAGACCCGGTGAAATCCTTGCAGAACCGTAAAATTTGGCTAAGTCCCAAATCAGTGCGTTAGCCAGTGGAGAAACCTAGTGTTGAGTCAGGAAAATTCCTAGTTGTTGATTTTACAAGTGATTATATCTAAACCATTCATCAAAAAGGAATCATCGTAGGGAGGGGATGAGTGTCGAGACTTGTATGAAGTTCGAATATGACATTGAAATCCTAAGGATATGTCAGGAGAAGCCTCGATGATATCTGAATCATTGATGCAAAACACATTATCATAAGGGAATAGAGAATTGGTGGAGTCAGGTTCGATCCAGAAAAGTTCCAACAATGATCAAGGCTTGAGGATTGACGAGACCCGTTGATTGGTATGCATGCGAGAGTTAATCTCTACCATAGATTTTCATAAATCCTATTTAAGTAATAAAGGGGAACGATAACATCATGATGATGTAGTATGCCAAATTGGCAGTCATTGTGTCCTCAATGGTGACATGTGTCACGAAGGGAGTGGTCAATAGACATGAGTGGTATCGAATAGAGTTGGAATCCTGAAAGGACACGATTGTAATATGGACCATCAGATCTAGATGTTGTCAGATCTCATCCATTTTTTGGAAGATGGAGAGCTTGGATCTAGAGGCATGGATGAGAGCTAGTGCCGACGAAGAAGAAATATTAAGGCTAGAAAAAAAAATTGATCGACGGGTGAGCGGGATGAAATATTGGTCATGGATCCTTATGAGTCCCACATGTTCACTATGAAAGAGGATGAGGACTTGGAAATTATTTGGCATGCAAGTTGGGGGCGCCAATAAAATCAGGGTCATTGAAGATCATACTTGATATTTATTAGATATAGGAAAGGTACGATGGGTGGGTCATCATCAGAACATTCAAGGTTGAATGTTTGGTGCTCCACGAGAGTAAAACCCCAATGACGAAGAAAGGTTTCTCGAAGTCGGAACCTTGGGATGATGAGTTAAGTGTAGGTGCCACATTGTCGCCATGTCAGTACCACATTGGATGGTATGCATGGAAGGAAGCCACGTGGATGCCACATGGAAGTGAGGTTTATTTTGATCATGAGAGCATGGACACTTCGAGAGGCTATAAATTTAGATCCAGAGATCATATTTGAGCTTATTTATATTCAATGGAAATCTCTCAACGAGTAGGTGTTGTAGGAAAATCTCCCTGTAGACAAGTAGATTGCCTCAAAGAGATAGACTCTTAACTCTAAGACAGAAAATGCTTAACGTGGACACTGACTTCCTTTCAAATCCATACAAACTAACACATGAGAAGGAAGGAGAATAGAAGTACCTATTTATCGATGTTTTTCCTTGCACGCTCCGAGTTGAGCTCCAATCTTTCGCTCCTCGATGAGCCCTGTAGACAAACAATGTACAACCACTTCCTACTCTATTGACATTAGTCCGAAATAGATCTATCTACTAAAGAGACAAATTCATGTGAAATTGAACATGAATTAGAAAGAAACAAGCCAAGCAAATTATATTAATGACAAAACATTGCTTACAGCCATGGATTGATTGTAGTAGCTCTGCCAAGTCCTCCTTGTCTACCCCCTGCTCGAAAGATCCACGATCCGAATGATGACAACTTCACTGATTTCTCCCTATGAGATCATAGGTCTCTTGCTTCCAAAATATCTCTGTTCCATCACCACTTATGAGATCATAAGTTTGGTGTGATTCTCCTTTTCCAGTCTTCTACCACTTATGAGATCATAAGTTTGGTATGATTCTGTCTTTCCAGTCTTCTACCACTTATGAGATCATAAGTTTGGTATGATTCTCTCTTTCCAGTCTTCTACCACTTATGAGATCATAAGTTTGGTATGATTCTCTCTTTCCAGTCCCTCTTTCACCATTAGAAAGCTTGCTTATATAGCCTTGGAGAGGCTTTAACCACTTGATATATCCTTGGGGAAGTTGAGGATTTTCCTCCTTCAATTGAGGATCTGCCCTAGGATCATGGCTGGACTAGGGATTCGAGCTCAACTGCCTTCCAAGAATGAAAAGATGCTTCCCCCATTCATCTCAACAACTCAACTGCTGCCCAGAATAGGTAGCGCTCCCTCAAAAGGGCCATCAGAGTGTTGTAGCGCTCCCTAGTAGGCTTTAGGGGGGCACCAGCACTTTCAAAATCCATAGCACTTCCTCAAAAGGGCCAGAGGAGCTTTATAATGATCCCAGACGGTGTAAGGGGGAGCGTCGGCGCTCCCAGAAGAGATATAGGGGAGCGCTCCCCTCCAAAAACTCAGTTTTTGAGGTGCTTTCAGATGGCAAAATGTTCATGAGCATGCTGACTCATTTCTCCTCTTCCAAATCAAATGTTTGAGGGGTTTCAAGTGTCCTTCTCATGTTGTTATAGGCACGACATAGGCATCATGGCAGTATGCTTCCCGACACTTGCGACACTTGTGAGCAACATGCGACACTTGCGACCTTGTGAGAAAAATGTGACACTTATAATGACGACACTTGTGACACTATCAAAGTGAGTATTTTTTATGTGTAATAGATTTCCCCCCAAAGTATGAAGTTAGAAGACAAGAACTGATAATTGAAATGCTTTGTAGACTTTCAAGCAAGGGTATAGATCCAAAGAACCTGACAAAAGCTGCACACAAACATCCAACAAATATTATGACATGTTTCAAACCCAAGGCAGACATACCTATGTTTGGGTGATCAAGACTTGCAAGATATGGCCGCCATAAAATACACTGTGGATCCATAATTGTATTGATAAAAAGGTATAGCCACTAAAAATACACTGTGGATCTATACTCTTATGACATGAACTGATCGTAGCCACGAAGAATACACAGTGGATCTATGAAATGACAAGACATATCCACGACCAATACAAAATGGATCTATGTAACAGTATATGTGTCATTGTTCAAGAGAAACTCCTTCGCAACCTGGGCAAAGTACATATCAAAGTGATCACTCAACCCAGGGTCTTCTTACCAATCCCCATATGGTACGAATCTAACCATGTGAATAGATGTCATGATGTCGAACATGGCAGACACCACTTGATTACCGGTCAGTGATGTGAACCGTAACAAGTGCGAGGGAGATCACCATTAATGTCAATGATTCCCAAGGTACCTTAGTACATTCCAGCGAAGGTGAATAGATGAGATGAGGTCGAACACCCGTGGAATGATCCGATCAGAGGTCAATGATGTAAACCTACTGTCGAATGTGAGGAGGCTTGTCATTGAGGCATGCAGGTCCCAAAGTACTAACTAGTTTCTAAGTCTGGTTCCCGGATAATGTGTTGAAGTCGACAGGAATAGACTTTTCGAGGGAGGGCCTTGATGTATCCCCCATCAACGACACGAAACGGACATAGAGATGTAATTGGTAGATCAAATGGACATGGACTGACACAGGTTTTGAGGCAAGATATTTGGGATGGCTGACTCTAGAGGCAGATACTTCCCTTGAATACTGAGGCACAACAGCAAAACATGACATGGACCAAAACTATGCAGTGGATACTGTGACTTGCGTCGGGTGACCCAAAGGAGTGAAAGAAACTCAAAGGATTGGTTCAGTGCAGAGGTTCAGTGGGTTATGATGCGTGCAAATGACAAAGTGTCGTGTTCAAGGGCGACTCTAAGAATTGTTGGATAATGTTCTCAAGAGACTGCTTGGCTTGCTTCTTTCAATTTTTCCCCCCATCCGGATAGACGAGTACCTCTTTTTGATTTAATGAGCTCGAGGAGGATAACACATGCTCGATATAACTCACCTTCGGTAAGTTCCTCTTCCTTTGTTTAATGAACCGGAAGAAGTAAGGGTCCGGTCCCATATGGGACTGTCGATGTGTGTTTTAATGAGTCCAAAGACAGAAAACTCGAAGGTTTTTCAGGATTATAGAGTTTGGAAAAACACTTAAAAGAGAACTCTCTCAGTTCCTTTTTCGTACAGTAGTCTGAC
>JASDQU010106940.1:0-10619 GCA_032191745.1 Picea mariana | reverse complement strand
TCAAACCTGCAGCTGGGTGTGCAGGGAAGGGAGATAGAGAAAACAGAGAAGGAGAGAGATATGTAATCTAAGAGCCCAGACATAACTGCAAGCTTTCACCTAATATATTAGAAAACAAAATTATGTGGACGTATCCCTAGGGAGATGGTGAACCACGTATATCCTGTTGTTGTGTGTGATTGATGTTGTGTTCTTTACTCTTCTCCCCTGATGATGCATTAGTATGTTATATTTGATATATAATTTTGTGAGGTAGGTTTATGTTTGGGATAGAATAATATGATCTCCATGTGTGATTTCCTTGATCCCACTTGCATTTCCTCTGGTTGTAGACACCTGTGTCCTACAACCCCCTATTGCTACTTTGGGTGAGACTGCATATGCTTCATAGGTGTTGCAAAAGGGCCAGTATTTAGGGCTTGTTGGTGCGCTATTAGAGATGAACCCTAGGTCTTTCCCTGTGCCAACAAATGGTTCCATTGCCGAGACCGGGATATTCTTGAGGGAATGTCAAGTTGGTTTCCATCGAAGACAGAGATTCAGAAGTGGATAGAAGAACAAGAAAAGGACTTTGCAGAAGCTTAGAATAAGAACCCTAATATTATCATAGAAGACTGGTTGGGAAGGTATATCTTTACTGATATACACGAGATTTTATTTGGAGGAATTCATAAGGAGCTATACGAGTGGCTGGCCAGATTAGCAGACACCCAGTTTGAGGTTAGATCTAGAATGCTTGTGGTTTGGACATTGGCGCTGATCAAGAAGGTCAAAAGAGTTGATAACGTCATTTCAAGAGAATTAGATCACTGGTTTGATAGTACCATTAGAGGGTATATTACAGAGTTTTCTATTGATAGGGTAGAATCATATAGCCAAGCAGAGAGTTATTTCTTTAATGGACTTAGAGGAAATTTTTTACACTTATTGAATTTGAAAAGAAAGATGATATTGAATGAGAATAAAATCTTGAAGATACAGTAGTGGGTTAGACTGAAAAGGATAATGTTCAAGAATTCAGACAATGACAACAACACAGAGATCAGACACACACGCAGTGGGAGGGCCTTCAAAGATGTTCCTCTGGTGAAATTTTTTGAGTAGAGTCATGAACCAAGACAAGAAGAAGGGTTCTATAGTGAAGAAGAAGAAGAGTTTATGAACGAGGAACATTCGAATTCCGCTAGGGAAAAAGACGAGAATACTGAAGAAACTCTCCAAGAAGAGTCAGAAACTTCAAGGACTGTGCATAATGTTGAAGTAAGTGCTATTACATCCCCTGTTGTTTCAACAACATTAAGTAACCCGAGTTATCAGAGCACTGGTAAAAGTGGTTCAGCACACACTCAGTCAGGAAACCTAGGAAGATCTATGGCAGATGAGATGAGGTTACCCAAATTTAGAGGGGATGGATCTGAAGATCCTGATCAACATTGGTTTCTATGTGAAGCTGTATGGATTATTAAGAATGTCACCGACGAAGCTTTTAAACAAGCTCAGTTTAGTACTGCCTTGAGAGACCGCGAACTGAGCTGGTACATGAAACTTGTCCAAGGAATTGGACAGCCTAAACCGTTGAATGAGATCAAGAATGTGTTGGTTGAAGAATTCAAGAAACCCAAGTCAGAGTCACAATGCATTACATAGTTAAAAGAAATCAAGCAGAGAATAACTAAACCTGTTTGGGAGTTTGATCAGAGGTTTAAAACCTTAACGGGCCAGCTAAATTTTTAGATCCCAGATGAGCAGAACAAGGAATGGTTCATTGCTACCCTTTTACCACACATCAGAGTCCCTCTGATGCAACAAAATATTGCTTCACAGGCTGAGGC
This sequence comes from Picea mariana, assembly GCA_032191745.1. Classification (NCBI taxonomy): domain Eukaryota; kingdom Viridiplantae; phylum Streptophyta; class Pinopsida; order Pinales; family Pinaceae; genus Picea; species Picea mariana. The sequence goes on along the minus strand of JASDQU010106940.1, from coordinate 8,787 downwards.
ACTGAATATTTCCATGAAGCTAGAATCAGCCCCTATGGGAGAATCTAGCTCATGTATGAGTCAAATTTTAAGTCAGTTAACTAGCTTGTCTCTGCAGGTTGAAGATATGAAGAAAGATAAGGGAAAATATAAAATAGAATATATCTGGTGCATTAGATGCAAATATGAAGGCCATGACAAGGAGCACTGTCCCCTATTTCATGAGTACTTGGCATATGGAGCTCCGAGCCCTTTGAAGAAAGTTACCCTACCTTGGTGTGAGGTATGTAGAAACAGACATCACCCCGACGAATGTTATTACATGCAAAAATATGTTCAGAAACCCACAAATATGTATTTCACATTCTGTAAGTCAGTAGGGTATGATGATAGGGATTGTAGGGCCTATGACCTCATCCATGAAAGGTCAAGGGATATATACAAAATTCAAGGTGAAGTACATCAAGAAGGGAACACTACGCAGTATAATTCCCATGGAAGAGGAAACTTCAACCCTCGTGGTGGATTCAGAGGAAGAGGATGAGGAGGAGGTATGGGTTGAGGTAGAGGTCAGATCATTTTTTATAACTGTGCACAACCAGCTCATTTGGCAAGGGACTGTCAGAACCCTTGTACCACTTGCAATTACTGTAATTTATTTGAACATGTCATAGAAGATTTTCATGCGTTGTTAACCAAATTTCATGAAAGACGAGGAGGAAACCAACAAGTACAACTAATCAAAGAATAACCTCGTGGAGCATATCCCAGAGTCATTTTTATCACTAGAGGAGGAGTTGCTACTGGAGAAGATAGGGTGATTCCAGGGAAGACTACAAAACAATCAGGAGTCAGAAAAGCTGCGGAGAAGACATAAGAATTTTATCCAAATAAAGAGAAGCAGACATTTGAAGAGGAAAGAAAAGAGTTTATAAGAGATCATAATTCTTCATCAAAGGCACAACCATAAGTAAGAGAATGTGGAATTCCCCTGGCCTTTGATCAATCTGCTTCGCCTGGAGAAGGAAAATAGGTAAGAAGACTCATGGAATTTTTATGCACTTGTATTAATTTGATAAAGGATGAGAGTGTTGTACAAGATCTCCAAAACTTGATCAGATAGTATGAGATAGGAAAGGTAGATCCTCTACTAAATAAAGTAGTACATCAACTATCCAAAAAGAGAAGGAAAAATAAGGAACTAAACCTTAACGCTCAAATTGGAGAATATGATATAGATTATGTGGTCCTCGACTTAGGATCGGAGGTCAATGTTATGATGAAGTAGACCTAGGCACTGATGGGAAAACCTAAGTTGATATATTCCCCCATCAGGCTTAGGATGGCCAATCAACAGGCTATGATCCCCTTTGAAAGACTGTAACATGTCCCTGTGGACATCAATGGGGTCAGAACATTTGTGGCATTCGAGGTGATTCAGATAGTCGATTATAGTTGTCCTTACCCCGCGCTATTAAGAGTTGATTGGGCTTTCAACAATTCTATTGTTTTTGACTTGAAGAAAAGAAGAATGACGTTTGAAGGAGATTTCCTTAGGTTCATCGCACCTCTAGATCCTGATGAAGGCCCCAGATACACAGATCCCATCAGAGAAGAGGACCGTGCATATGAGTTAGAGAATATATACAAATTGACCGCAAGACAACGAGATTACATTAATCCTACAACAGATGGTAATTTAAGCTGGCGAAGTGACAATGCATGCTCATAAGATTCAGATGAAGCACTAGAGAACTGGAAGAACAATATGTATGAAGTTTCTTCATGATGATGTGCTATATTGACCAGAGAAGTTTGTTGGATTGGCACAACAGTAAGTAATTTACCCACGTTTGATGGTTTAAATCACTTTGAAACTTTCTTATTGGAAATTGAAGAAACTGTACCAGTACAACAGAGACTGTTGGCATTGGAAGAGGCTTTGAAATCTACTGCAACAATATGGTGGGGAACACATAAAAGGAACATCGTGAACTGGATACAATGTCGCACTTTGATGACAACGTGATTTTCCAAACAAGTCGAAGGATGCGAAGTTAGGTACACATGCCAAAGCTACCTGAAAGACCATGTCTAAAGCTGTGAGGAGGCCTGGAGTTGCATTCCTCAAGAGATGTGGGTGCATAAATTCATCAATACTCTAGACACAATTCCTATCAACTGGTACCTTGAAGTGGAACTACACCTCACCACTGCAGATTGGCAAGGTATGACACAGAACTTCGTCGCTACATTCTTGTTTGAAATTCAGTACCCTATGGTATATCAATCTTTACAGGTTGTAAGACAAAAAGTATTTGAGGAGGAACCTAGCCTCCCTATGGAGCAAGAAGAGGATGAATGGACTGCACCTCTTCAGAAATTGCAAGGATGTTACAATATCAATGACGATGAAGACGATGATCCTAGGAAGGTGAACATCGCAGAATCGAAAGGACAGTGAAACATAGAAGGACCAGGAGTCAAACTACCTTCATTGGATAGCCAATCAAAATCAAGAAAGTTAATATTGAAACATAGAAAGCACCTAATCTTGCTAATATTGGAGATTACTGGGATGATGCCACCATTGATAAGATCACAGAGTTACTGCATGAATATTAGGACTTGTTTCCAACCAAGTTCACTGATATGAACGACATTAAAGGGCCCATGGGAGAGATGAAGATACCCTTGAAACCATATGCAAGGCCAGTTAAACAAAGACCTTACAGATTGAACCCTAAATATAAGGAGAAAGTGAAGATTGAACTAGACAGAATGCTAGAAGCATGAATCATAGAACCTGTTGAAGAGTTAGAATGGATTAGCCCTATGGTGGTACAGGATAAGAAGACCAGAGAAATCAGGATCTGCGTAGACCTCAGGAAGTTGAATGAGGCATGTTTACATGACCCATTCCCTACACCATTTACTGATGAAGTGTTAGATAATGTAGGAGGACAGAATGTATATTCTTTTACAGATAGATTTTCAGGATACCATCAGATCAAGATTGCCAAAGAAGATCACCATAAGACCACATTTACCACAGAATGGGGATCCTACCAGTATACAGTGATTCCATTTGGATTGAATAATGCACCAACCATATTTTCTAGGGTGGTGGTCGAAGCATTCAAGGATTTTTTACATAAATGTTTGGAGGCATATTTTGATGATTGGATTGTTTTTAGTTTATTGCAAAATCATATTGAATGTTTAAGACTAATGTTGGATAAGTGCAGGCAATGTCAGATTGTCCTGAAACTGAAGAAGTGCATCTTCTTTTCACCCTTTGGAGTGTTGTTAGGCCATATTGTGTGTAAGCAGGGATTGTTGGTAGATCCAGCTAAGATTGCCATTATAGTTGATTTACCCCCTCCTACTTTAGTCAAACAGTTGTGCACTGCGCTAGGTCATACTGGTTACTATAGGAATTTCATTAAAGGCTATGCACAAATCACAACACCCATGGAGAATATTTTGAAGAAAGATTGCCAGTTTCAATGGAAGGAAGAATCTCAGCAGAGCTTCGACACATTGAAACAAAAAATGGTTACTGCGCCTATTCTGGTTTTCCTAGATTGGAGAAAATAATTTCATGTGCATGTTGATGCATATTCTATTGCATTGGGAGTAGTTTTAGCAAAACCAAGAGCAGGATATATTGACCACTCATTAGCCTTTGCTAGAAGGAAGTGATCAACAGCTGAGATAAATTACACCACCACTAAGAGAGAAGGCTTAGCCATGGTGTATGCATTGAAGAATATTCACCACTACTTGTTGGGAGGACTTGTTGGGAGGACACTTTAAAATGTTCATTGATCACTCTATAGTTTGTGCTGAAATACCTAGTCAAAAAGCCAGTATTAGAGGGAAGAATATGCATATGGCTTCTGCTATTTCAAGAATATGATTTTGAGATCGTGGATAAGCTAGAGAGAATGAACAAAGGACCTAACCACTTGTTAAGGTTGGAACATGGACAGGAACCTACTATCTTGGAGGATACACTATCAGATGCACAGTTGCTAGCCATTAGAAAGGTTGATGATAACTTTGCTGAGATAGTCTAGTTCCTATCAACAGAAATGGAACCTAGTGAATACACAATCACCCAGAAGAAACAACTCGTAGTGGACGTTGCAGATTTTTTACTTATAGTTGGACAACTATACAATATGGGACCTGATGAGATCCCGAGGAGATGTATCATGGAAGTAGAAATACCATTTATTTTAGCATAATCTCATGAAGGCATCACAGGAGGACACTTCACTGGAAAATAAACAACGCAAAAGGTTCTTCAAGCTGGCCTCCGGTGGTCTACTTTACACAGATATGCTAAAGACTACTACAGAGCCTGCGATGTATGCCAAAGAGCTGGGAAACCATCCAAAAGAGATGACATGCTATTAGCACCCCAACTAACCTTACAAGCATTTGAGAAATGGGCTATTAACTTCGTGGGACCTATAAACCCACCAGGGAAGTGCACAGGAGCTAGATACATCATCAATGTGAGAGAGTATTTGACTAGATGGGAAGAAGCAAGAGTAGTTAAGGAATGTAGTGCAACTACAGCTGTGCATTTCATATTTTATGATATCATAGCCAGGTTTGGATTCCCAAAGATCCTCATGAGTGATCAAGGTACACATTTTATTAATAAGACTATTGAAGCCTTGACTTGGGAATTTGAAGTTCACCATCAAAAGAGCACTCCTTACCACCCATAAGAGAACATGATGGTCGAAGCTTTCAACAAGATATTGGAGACAATGCTGATGAATATTTGCAGCGTAAACAGAGTTGACTGGGATTTGAGAGTACCAGCAGTATTATGGGCCTATAGAATCACTTGTAAGAAGCTGACAATGTAGACCCACTTCAAGTTGGTTTATTGTCTAGAAGCAGTTGTCCCGATGGAATACTTGTTCCATAGCTTAAGAATCACAGCCTTTACATATATGGATGACACTGGTGTTGTCCAAGAGAGGCTCGCGCAGTTGGTCGAACTAGAGGAAGACCGATTTATTATAGGATTCCATCAACAAGTCCATAAGGAACGAGAAAAGGCCTACCATGACAGGCATATCAAGAAGAAAGCAATTAAAAAAGGAGATCTGGTATTGGTATACGATAGCAAGTTCATGAAGCATCCAGAGAAGTTCAGAACACATTGGATGGGGCTATATGAGGTTTCCTATGTCAAGGAAGGAGGAGCTGCGCAATTGAATACTTTGAATGGAGAATGGAAGGAAGGATTGGTGAATGGGAGCCGATTGAAATTGTACTATGACAACCAGCTGCCTCACAACTCTCAGCAAAAATAGAAGGAGAAGGGTCTAGGTACCAGGTGTAGTTGAAACTAGGTACCAGACATAGAAAAGATAGCGCATGCTTGAAGATCACAGACCAAGAAAAGGATTTCCCAATTTGCACAGATTCTTGCAAAGAAGGACTCAATGGAGTTATTATGCAAGATGGGTAGGTGATTTTTTATGAATCACGAAAGTTAAATGAGCATGAGAAAAAGTATGTTACCCATGATATAGAGTTGGAAATAATCGTGCATGATTTAAAGATGTGGAGGCACTAATTTCTCGAGAGAATATTTATGGTAATGACAGACTATTGTGGTCTAAAGTATTTATTCGACCAATCAAGGTTGAATTCCAGACTGACCATGTGGTTGGTACCGATTATCGACTTTGATTTTTAAATCAAACACATCAAAGGGAAGGAAAATTGAGTGGTATATGCACTCAATAAAAGTTTACATGTTATACACTTAGAAACAACAAGTGTAGGTGAATATAACATCAACATAGGATTAAAACCCTCTTGTACGAAGATGATTTTTTCACTCAAGTGGAAGAAGGATTACAATGAGAACCCATGGAAAATAAATATGAAGGATATCAGTTTGGGACTAATAGTCTTATGTTGTATAATAATAGGTTGTATGCTCCTAATTCAGTAGAATTCAGGAATTTGGTTATAGACGAATTCCATAGAAGACCATATGTACGTCACCCTGGTTACCATAAAATGGTGACAACAATAAGGTAGTTGTATTACTTTCTTGGAATGAAGCAATACATTTCCAAGTACTTAGAATGCCAACATGTAAAAGTGGAGAACATACATCATGTTGGGTTATTGCAGCCTTTTGCCATTCTAGAGTGGAAATGGGAAATGATTTCCATGGATTTCATTATAGGTATACTAAGGACAACCAAGAAACATGATGTGATCGTGATTGTAGTGGATAAGTTGAGCAAGGAAGCTCATTTTATTTCCATTAAGTCTACCTTCAAATCCATAGATGTTGTTAATGGTTTTACAAAGGATATTTTCAGATTGCATGGTTTACCCAAGACCATAATTTCAGATAGAGATGCAAAGTTCACCTCAAGTTTTTGGAAAATCTTGTTTGTAGTATTGTGAACACAATTGGTGTTTAGTATGACCTACCATTCTCAAATAGATGGTCATAATGAAAGAGGGAACAAAATATTAGAAGACATGTTGCGGATGCATTTTATGCATCATCCTAAGCAGTGGGAATATTACCTACGCCTGGTAGAGTTTTCATACAATAATGGCTATCAAGAATCATTGAAGATGAGACCATTTGAGGTTTTGTATGGATGGAAGTGTAGAGTTCCAATAATTTGGGAAATTCGAGTGGATAAAATCACACTTGGACAATAATTGTTGAAGGAGATGGAAGAGGTCATGGTTCAGATAAGGAAGAATATGAGAATGGCTTGGGACAAACAAAAGAGCTATGTAGATAGCAAGAGAAATCACATAGACTTCAAAGTGGGGGATCATGTGTATCTCCAAGTGAAACCCAAGATAATTTTCCTGAGGATGGGAATGTGTCCTAAGTTGTCTCCTCGATATTGTGGACCATTTGAATGCTTAGAGAGAATAGGACCAATATCGTATAGACTTGCATTACCACCTCCTGTTAGAGCTCATAATGTGTTACATGTGTCTTTGTTAAATAAATATGTACATGAATATAATCATGTGATTGATTGGAATGTGATACAGGTGGAACCAGAGGGAGAATTCCATCCCAAACCTCAATGCATCCTGGAGAGGAGAGAAACAATGCCCTGGAACCAAGCGATCATGTAGGTCAAGGTGCAATGGAATCACTTTGGAGTAGACGAGGGATGCAACATGGGAGATGGAAGATGCCATGAGGTTGTCATACCCATTTTTGTTTTCTATATAATTGTATATATATAGTGTTTTAAACACCGAGGAAGGTGTTTCTTTTAAGGGGGAGGGGAATGTAACACCTTGTTTTCCCCCAAGGATGTAAATATTCTTAAGACTTCATATGATGTAATTATGAAGCATATAATAATGTTTTAATTAATGAAAGAAATCAAACCGTTGAATGAGAGGGAGTAGCCTTGAATGTATCGATCATTATATACAAGTAGGAATTGATGAAGTAGGTATTGATTGAGTGGTTGGGTGAAGTGGGTTTGAGATGTTTTTATGGAGAATATAGGAAGCTTGTTTAACAAGCTAATTTATGTTTGTTAAGCATAAACTTACACTTTCTAGCATACTTGATCTAAATGGAGCAACGTGAAAAGTTATGAAAGGTCAGAAAAGTGATTGAGCTAGTTAATAATTGTTGTGGATTGGTCTTTTGAAGAAGCAAGGGGACAATTTAATGACCTGAACACCACAGGTTTACCCCTTCAAAATAGGAACCGTGGAATATGAGTTGCATCTACAGGGAGGCTACAAGAATACTGATAGGATAGGAAGAAAAAGAGTCCAAAGGTGGAAAATGCCACCAGAAAACCGATAGAAGGGAAAAAAAGAAGAAAAAGAAACACACTAGACATAGAAGAGGCAGACCACCAAGAGAGTGGCATCAGAAAAATAGAACACGAAGGAACTCAAGGAGAGAAAGAGTATAAGAAAGGAAACAATGAGCAACATACTCAAAAAGAATGGTGTAGTGAACATAAGTGTTCAAAAGGATGAGTTGAAGAAGCGAGAGAGTTCCTTGAAGAAAACATAAAAATATTCCAACTTAAGATTAATCACCCTGAGACAGAGAAGACCTGGATCCATACTAGAGTAATAGAGTGCTAAAACTTGGTGCTTACCAGATAAAAACTGACACCGGTGGGGGGAGGTCATAGAAGTACATTTTAGCATAGAAGGGACTCCCTTGTGCAAAGGAAATTTTGTTGAGAAACCACCTAGTAAACTTGTAGAGACATTGATCTCAGTGTGAAGGGGACAACTTATGTTGTTGTGGGAGGAAGAAGGAGAGTAACATTCTTAGATATTCTTAAGATTGGAGACCAGTTGAATCATTCCCATTTTGGTATCATGGCTTGGCACGGGCATGGCATACTATAGGAAGGCACTTTATAGTAAGGCCTAAGGTTAGGAGGAGAGGCATCCAATATCAGTCACTTGATATTGGAAATTTCCTTGTTCAGATAAGTGAATAACTTGATTTCTTTAAATTGTGTATGAATGATGAATGCATGCAATTTCACAAGTTAATGGGAAATGTAAATGCTTGTAATTATTGAATGAAACTTTTGAATGATTGGGATATGTTGTTATTATTATTGGTTAGCCTCTCGACTATGAATTTGAACCAGTATAGACAATATGTGTTACCTAGGACCTTACAACTTTAGAGGAAAGTTTGCAGGACATGGAAAAAAGGTTAATTTACCCAGTGATGCAAGTGTTATGATGATAGGAGAGATTCCTGTGAGGAATGGAGGGCCTTAGGTC
>JASDQU010106939.1:186893-198013 GCA_032191745.1 Picea mariana | reverse complement strand
CCTGATTCCAACTTGACGGAGGCTTGTCCAAATCCTTCGACAAGGTAAGTGCTTTTGTCTCCAAGCTCCACTTTGTATGATGTCTTTCTCTCATTTAGATATGAGAGTCTGGCTTGATATCCCATCATGTGCCTAGAAGCTCCACTGTCAATTATCCACATATCATCTTCAATTGTCCCAGTAAGTGTTGAGTAGTGTAAAACACTGATTGTTTCACACATGGCTTTGGTTGACTGGTAACTGGTCATGCCTTGATCCAAAACTTCAACTTCGTCATTTCTTTCTTCTGAGAGAGCCAAGAGGTGTGTTGAGTTAGGGTGCATCAGAATATCTTCTTCTTGGGCAAGATGCTCCATCACAAGGTGTCGAATCAGAGATATAGGGTTTCTGCAACTGCTTTTTCTAGTAACCCTAGCTGCAGTGTGTTTGGAAGCTGCTCCTGCTAGTAACCCTAGCGGAAGTTCCTCAACGAGCTCAATATCTAGTGGCTATGATTCCTTCCATCATTTTAGGATGACTGAAGGGGGTGTGGACCCATAACGATACCCTCATCACCCAACCACAGGCCGAAGCCACCCTCCAAGCACCTTGACCTTGACAGAGAAGAGAATCCTGGTAGAAATCCAATATCCAAGATAGGCTAATGCACTAAGCAAGAATACAACCCAAGCTTATTAGATAATCCCACCCAGAGGCTAGCGTACACCTTCCCAGAAACTTGCGCACAAGCTGCAACTGCACCTGCGCAAATCGAGTTCACTCTGCAACTGCTGAGATGAGAATAATGAGAACTGGCGCCCTGTATTTATAGTAGTCTGGGAAGTTTAACTGGGGCCGAATTCTCCTTTTGGGTATTAATAAAATCATATTAAATATATTTCTGCAGTCGGCAACTTGTCTAGGGTTTTCTTCATTTCTTTGCTTCCTTCCGGAGTATTCTAATCTCGTCATAGGTCACAATAGAGGTTCATACCTCCCGAAGCTACCATAATATTAACAGTAGTTTCACTATATAGTTGTGTCATTGTAATACCTTGATACATGTAGAGCAATGCATTCTCTTGTATCCATTGTCGGTGTGGAGCTCAGCAGAAAGGAGAACTATAGAGAATGGTACATGAATATCAAGAGCACATTGATCTTCAATGACCTGTGAAAAGGGATTTGTGAAGCAGCAACAATGCCTCCTAGCAGTAAAATCATTGAAGAAGAAGCCTCAACATTAAAGACGAACAATAGCAGACAAAGTAGTAGACCTTGTAGAAACCCAAACATTCTAACCTCAAACAAAGAACATGAAATGTGGGAAGATAAAGACCATAAATCATATGTCGTAATATTTGTGATAGTAAGTGAGGAGGTGAGTTGTCATATTACTTCCATTAGTGATTCCTATGGTACCTTGAAAAGATTGAATGAATTGTAGGACACACATTTTGAACTAGAATTCATACAACTAATGTTGAATCTCTTCAGACTAGAGTTGAAGAATGTAATATTCCAGATATAAAAAGTATGCAGAATAGAAAAAAAATGTTAGAAATGGTAGATGAACAACAATATAACCATAACAACACCACAATAATACCAAAAGGATACTAGAATAACACCAGAAAGAGAACTTTGATTATTCAGAGCAATGTTCACTTGCCTCTTCGAGGGGTAACCTCCAGCAGAGTAGAGCTCTATTACAATAATATCCAATACAAAATTTCTCATGCCCTTGACTCTTGTTTATACTAAATATGTCTATCAAAAGAACCATCTAGAGGAAGATCCTTCTAGAAGCGGAAGTTTCTATTAGGTCTTCTTACATTCGACTTATTCTTCCTTATTGCTAGGCCTTATTAATATTGACCTTTATTACATCGAAATATATTATTCTACCTATGTGAGGGGTTAGGTCCCTAACATGTCCTCCCCCTTAAAAACAGCCTTGTCCTCAAGGCTTGAGATGTGGAAATTGTTATAGAATGGTAGTTGGTTCCCAAGTGGCATCAATTGGGGTTGTATCTTTCCACTGGACTAACACTTCCTTGATGGTTCACTAACGCAGGAGACGCTCACGCTAGTCCAAAATTGCGTGTGAATGTAGCCAAATGGAGCCTTCTTCGTCCAACTTGGGAAGGTTGGTTTGAGTTTTGCACTTAGTTCCAATCACCTTCTTTAAGCAGGAAACATGAAAAACAGGATGTAGCTTAGAATGACTAGGCAAAGCTAATTGATAGGCCACCTGTCCCACATTCTTGAGAATAGTATAAGGACCATAAAATTTGGGCGTCGGTTTCTGACAATGGTCATCCTTGAGGGAATTTTTCTTGTAAGGTTGCAATCGAAGAAACACTTGATACCCTTCTGCAAATTGACGTTCAGAGTGACCTTGATATGTTTGTTGCTTCATGTGATTCAAGGCCATGACCAAATTATCTTTGAGGGTACGAAGAATAACCTCTAGAATTGTAAGTGTTTGGTCAATTGCCTGGACCTTCGAGACACCTAGAAAATATGAGAGAACTGAAGGTGGATTTTGTCCATATACCGCTTCAAAAGGAGTCATGCGGGTAGTTGTATCGTATGAAGTGTTGTACCACCATTCAGCTCGATTTAGGTAAGACTACAATAAAATCAATAGAGATATCCTGCAAAATAGTAGGTGGAATCGAAAGCGGTTGTAGTGTGCCAAGAGATTTGATATCGTGTAGTCATTCATGGCGAACGGCTTGGAGCCAATCTGGTACAATGAAGGAGAGAGAAAAAAGGGACCCTTCATCTTCATATTTTTGGAAAAGTGCATCTTCAACCACATTGTCTTTGCCTTTCTTTTAAATGATCTCATAATCATATCCAAAGAGCTTAGTCACCCATTTTTGTTTCTCTGGGGAGGAAATGCATTGTTTCAGAAAACACTTGAGGCTTTGATTATCAGTCTTAATTTGGAAGCGTTGCCCCAATAGATAAGGGTGCCAAAGATCAACAACATGCAGAATAGCCAACATTTCCTTTTCATAGATTGATTTGCCCAAATTTCATTCAAGAATTTGTTTGTTGGTAAAGGCCAAAGGTCGACCCTCTTGCATAAGGATAGAGCCAATTCCTTTCCCTGAAGCATCACATTCCAGGACAAAGGTATTTGTGAAATCAGGAAGGGTTGGGACTGGAGTGGTGCACATGGCCATCTTTAATGTTTGAAAATCCTGAGAAGCTGTTGGAGTCCAAGTGAAAGAATTCTTTTTAAGGAGTGCAGTGAGAGGTGTTGCAATCTTTCCATAATTCTTAACAAACTTGTGATAATAACCTGTTAAGCCTAGAAATCCACACAAGATTTTGAGACTCTTTGGGTGAGTTCATTCTCTCATAGCTTCAATATTTTTAGGATCCACCCTGATGTTGGCCTTGCCAACAAGATGACCCAAGTACTCGACTTTTGAGGTGCCAAAAGCACAATTAGATTGTTTCAGGAAAAGTTGGTGCTGAGAGAGTAGATGGAGAACTTGATCCACATGAGCAATATGGTATGTCTAGGTTTTTCTATAGATGAGGATATCATCAAAGAAAACTAAGACAAAATGACAGAGAAAAGGATGGAAGACATGATTCATGAGGCTTTGGAAAGTGGAGGGAGCATTAGACAAGACAAAGGGCATGACCAAAATCTCATAGCGGCCCTCATGAGTTCTAAAGGTAGTCTTAGGAATGTTTGCCTCTTTCATATAGATCTGGTGGTAGCCAAAACGAAGATCAAGTTTAGTAAAGAACTGGGCGCCACTCAATTCATCCAAGAGGTCATCAATGCCAGGAATGGGAAATTTGTCTTTAATGGTGAATTTGTTGAGGGAGTGGAAGTCAGGATACATACTCCAAGAACCTTATTTCTTAAGGACCATGACCACAGGAGAAGAGTAGAGGCTCGTACTAGGGAGGATAACACCTACGTTAAGCAGTTCTTGAAACATTTTCTCAATTTCATTTTTTTGGAAAAAGGGGTGACGATAGGTACGGATATTGGGAGGAAGGATTCTTGGGACAAGGGGAATGGAATGATCATGAACACCACAGGAAGGAGGGAGTCCCTGGGGAGTGCGAAAACCACTTGATATTTAGAGAGGATGGATTGGAGGTCCTGCGACACAAAAGGTGTCTCGGTTTCTTGTATGGAATGGATTTGGGCAATAACATGAGAATGATCCTTTTTGAGCATCTTTTCCATGTGATGGGAACTAATGATCTCAAGGGAATCAATAGTGATGCCTTGGAACTTATATTGTTGGCCTTCCTAGTCGAATTGCATGGTTAATTCCTTAAAATCCATGAGAATGGGACCCAAAGTCTTTATCCAATCTGCACCCAACACAATGTCACAACTGCCCATGTCGATAGAAAATGATGCAGGAGCATCGCTCACTCATCAAGTGAGCCAGCACATCGAGAGGAAATAGCTGGACAGCGCCAGCACACATTTTGAAATACTTTGGAAGTTGTTGCGTCGCTCTTTAAATGAAGTCATGTGAAATGAAGCGCACTTGTATTGTAAAGGGGACCTTGAGCCTTTAAGCTCTCGTCCTTAGTAGATAGGAAGAAATTTAATAGATTTAAATGCAGGTAGATAGATGTTTAAGTCTAGATTAGACAGTTTTAGTTTTCGAGAGGGAAAACGGATATAGACACCCTCCTTTGTACATTGTAAAATAATCCAGAATCATATTCATTCAGGAGCAAGAAGAGAGAGCAAGCAGAGGATTTGTGAAGAACACCCATGTACAGATGTTTTTGAATTAATAGAAGAGAGTCTTTGATTCAATTTCATGGCTGGTGTTGTTTCTCTGTGTATGATTGTTTGTATGCTCATGGATGCTTGTTTCCTGGTCATGCAATTGCTTTGAATACGATGTGATTAAGGTTTCAGAGGCTTAACTGAATTCTTAGAGAGGAGAGAATAAGTTTCAATCGTTTCTCTGTTTGAGCCAGGACATTCCTGCATAGAGTGCACTTGAATTCATCCGCATAGAGTGTGTTGATGAGGCTCGACAGTTAAACCCTTATTCTCATTCACCCAGAAGTTGGTTTGGGTTGGTAGAGTCGTGCAGGAGAAGTGTAGGCTGAACTTGAAGTCTCAGTGGCTAATCTGAGCAGAAGAAGGTAGAGGCTGTTGTTGCCAGAAGTGCACAGAGTTGTAAAAGATTCAACACTTGAGAAGTCATTGAACGTCGAGTGCAAAGAGTGCGCATATATTCCTCTGAAGGAGTCAGAGTGAATAAGATCAAGAGGGATAGAACCTCTGTGATATCATCGAAAGGGAACGTAGAAGGTTCATGCCGAGGAATATTTCGAGCAGGAGCTGCAAGAGCAAGTTTGGAGAACAAGTCTCGACAGAAATACTTAGTTATTTTCCAAGAAATCCTCAAGGAGGAGTCAACGGTCAGAAATCGCAAGGCAGAATAGCAAAATCTCGTTAGCTGTTAGATCTTGAGGAAGATGCACACTGGTTAAACCTAACCATGCTGAGGAGGAACCCAAGAGCCATCGGAATTTGGCTCATCGAGATATCAGAGTTTCTGTGGTCGTGGGATTCGCATAGGACGAAATCATGATTAGCGATTTCCCGAGAAGATCAGGGTCGTCGATCTCAGAAGGGATACGTGGTGTGAGATCTCGGGGAGTCAGGGTTAGACACTTTGGGGTTCTTGGTGTTGAAAGAATCACGGAGGATTCACGAAACTCCGAGTTGCAACGGGTCCCACAGTGATAGTGGTTGGGATTGACAGGTGGCATCGCAAATTAGAGTTCGGGACTTGGAGGGTCCTGTGAAACGGGGCCATAGGAATCGTGAATCCCCGAAACACGATTTCTCGATTTACCGGAGAGCGTGGGGTCTAGGTGACAGTGCAGAGGACAGGTGGCATCGGAGTTCGGGGATCGGAGATCTATGGAAGCAGCGACACACGACCGTGTGATCACCGATTTTCCAATGGGGAAAATCCCCGATAAGGATAGAGGAAGTCGTGAGAGGAATATTCATCAGGTTTCGGAGTTTAGTGTGACCCGAGTACAGGACTCGCTACTACGCGAGGTCCGATTTCCCGATAGACTCAAGGGAGATTATAAGTAGAGCATCCTATGGGTGCCGAGAGCTTCCGATAGGAAGTGGAAGAGTAGTTTAGCTCTTCGGGCCTAGGGGAGAGAAGGTCCTGGTGGAAGCAGGACGCGTGGGTGGGCGCATGCTGCACCAAGTGGTATCAAAGCGGGAGAAGAGTTCTCTTTGTTTTCAATAGTAGAGAGAAGAAATTTTCACCATGCCGCCGAGAAGAGGTAGACAATCACCCAATCCAGAGGGGAAAAGAGAAATGTCCAGATAAAGAAGTAGCCAAGGACAGAACGTAGAGATGGAGAGGGAAATATGAAATCTTCGTGCCAGAATGGAAGATATGGAAGCAGCGCAGAGACGCACAGCAAATACTGGAGATCTAAGTGACTCTGAAGGCGAAGCTGAAGTTGTACCACAAGGAGAGGTCACAGCAGAGGATGCATCAACTGAGCGATTAATTAAAGCTATCGCCAGGATGAGTTCAAAGACCAAAATGGATATTCCAGCTTATGAAGGAAGCCTGGATGCAGAAGAGTTGTTGGACTGGATCAGAGCTCTTGATACCTACTTCGATTATGAGGATATCGAAGAGGATAAAAAGGTAAGGCATGCTGTCACTAAATTGAAGGGACATGTAGCATTATGGTGGGACGAGCTTTAGGTAGATAGACGTTCCAAAGGAAAACAGAAAATCAAAAGCTGGGATCGAATGATTGCTAAGATGAAAGCGAAGTTCATCCCCAGAGATTACCATATCACTCTGTTCAGACGAATGCAGAACCTGAGGCAGAAGTCAGCCCAGAGGCAAGGCAGTTGCCTAGGAGAAATATCAGAAGCCCAAGGAGGAATGGAAGAAACCTCAAGGTAAGATTGAGAGAGGTGAAACCTCACAGCGAGGACAGCAATATGCTAAGCCAAGGAGACAGCATACAGAGCAGGGTGGAGGTTATGTTGATGCCAACACTTTTCCTCGTACCAGAGGTAGGGGAAGAGGCAGAGGAGGAGTCATCACATGTTTTACATGTGGGAAGGATGGACACAAAGCCGTTGATTGTCCAGACAGGAAAACGGACAGAGGAGAAGCTCACATCGCTGAGGCGCAGAAGCGTGATGTTGAGAATGAAGACACCGGAAGTGGGAGGTCGTTGACGATGCACAAGGTTCTTTTGATGCCTGACAAAGAGGTGGAGGACACAGCTCAGATAACTAGACTGTTCAGGACCATGTGCAAGACCAAGGGCTGGAAATGCAAGGTCATAGTGGACAGCGGAAGCACCAACAATCTCATTTCGACCGAGATGGTGGAGAAATTGGAGCTGGATACGACTGATCACCCGAGTCCATACAAAGTATCATGGCTGCAAAAAGGACATCAGGTGAGTGTCACTAAACAATGCTTAGTTGATTTCAAAATGGGTGAATATAAGGATAAGGTACTATGTGATGTCATTCCCATGGATGTCTGTCATGTATTGTTGGGTAGACCATGGCAATATGACCGAAATGTGGTTCATGATGGGAGAATGAACACATATACTTTGGAGAAGGATGGGAGGACACACAGATTGCTTCTGAAAAATGATGAGGAGGTAAAACCAGAAGTAAACAGCACAATACTTCTCATGAGTGGGAAGGATCTTCTCACAGAGATGGAGAAGAAAGAAGATCCACAATTCTTTGTAGTCAGAAAGCCGAGAATTGTCCTGACTAGCACAAGAGTGGATGATTTTCCAGATGAGATCCAGGAACTGCTAGGAGAGTTCGCTGACATCATCGTGGACGAATTACCTCGTTCATTACCACCGATGAGGAGTGTGAGTCATCACATCGATCTCATACCCGGAGCCAGTTTGCCGAATAAGGCTGCATATAGACTGACACCACAGGAAAATGAGGAAGTCAAGAGGCAGGTACAGGAGCTGTTGGATAAAGGACTGGTCAGGGAAAGCCTGAGTCCATGTGTTGTTACAACAGTACTAAGTCCAAAGAAGGATGGAGGTTGGAGAATGTGTACAGAATCCAGAGCAATTAACAAAATTACCATCAGGTATAGATTTCCACTGTCGAGAATGGATGATCTGATGGATTGCCTGAGTGGGGCAAATTATTTTTCAAAGATTGATCTGAAGAGTGGATATCATCAGATTCGCATGAGAGAGGGTGATGAATGGAAGACAACATTCAAGACAAACGAAGGTTTGTGCGAATGGCTGATCATGCCATTTGGTTTGACAAACGCGTCGAGCACATTCATGCGGCTGATGAATGAAGTCCTGAGGGAATTCATCGGGAAATTTGTAGTTGTATATCTGGATGATATATTGATCTACACTAAGACAAAGGCTAAACATTTGAAGCATTTGGCCATTGTGATGAGGAAGCTACAACAAGAAAAATTGTTGATAAACATGAAGAAATCTTCATTCATGAAGACAGAGCTCATTTACTTGGGTTTTGTTATATCGGCGAATGAGTTGAAAATGGATCCGAGTAAGGTGGAAGTGATTAAGAATTGGCCATCACCGAGAAATGTTTTCAAGGTGAGGAGTTTCCACGGGTTGGCAAGTTTCTACAGAAAATTCATTAGGAACTTCAGTGGAATTAGCACAGCAATGATGGACACGGTGAAGAAGCGACACAATTCTTTTCATTGGACAGCAGAGGCTGAGAAAAGCTTCAATCTGTTGAAGCGGAAGATCACAGAGCAGCCAGTGTTGGTGTTGTCGGACTTCAAGAAGACATTTCAAGTGAAATGTGATGCGAGCGGATATGCCATAGGAGCGGTCTTGAGTCAAGATGACAGGCCAATTGCATATTTCAGTGAAAAGTTAGATGACGCAAAGCTGAAATACTCCACGTATGATAAGGAATTTTATGCCATCATACAGGCATTAAAGAAGTGGAGGCATTACTTGATCCCAAAGGAATTTGTTATGTACAGCGATAATCATGCATTGCAGTTTGTGAGTCAACAAGAGAAGTTGAACCAGAAGCATGCAAAATGGGTAGAGTATATGCAGAATTTCACGTTTTTGATTAAACACATTTCAGGGACTGCTAACAAAGTGGCTGATGCTTTGAGCAGAAAATGTTTATTGCTGCAGGAATTCCGAATCAAAACATTGGGTTTTGAAAATCTGAAGGACATGTATGCAGGAGATGCAGACTTCGGGGAAGCATACGAGGCAGCTGAGAATCCAGTTCTCAGAGATAGGAGTCCTTGGATAGATTACATGATCCAGGAAGGATTCCTATTCAGAGGCAATCAGTTGTGTATTCCGAATTGCTCCATGAGGGAGAATCTATTGAAAGAGAAACACAGTGGCGGATTGGCAGGACATTTTGGCCATGACAAAACATTCGCCAAACTGAGCGAATCATATTTTTGGCCAGGAATGCGAGCAGATGTTAAAACATTTGTTGACAGATGCAGGATTTGTCAACATTCGAAAGGCAGGAAGCACAACGTCGGGTTTTATCAGCCATTGCCTATACCTGAGAGGCCATGGGAGGCAGTTAGCATGGATTTTGTTCTGGGATTGCCGAGAACGCAAAGAGGGGTTGATTCCATCTTTGTGGTGGTGGACAGGTTTTCTAAGATGGCATATTTTATTCCATGTCAGAAGACCAGCAATGCGACGCACATCGCAAACTTGTTTTTCAAAGAGATTGTTAGACTTCATGGATTACCGAGAAGCATAGGCTCGGACAGGGATACCAAATTCATAGGTCATTTTTGAAGGACGCTATGGAAGAAGCTAGGGAAAAACTTAGCATTTAGTTCAGCTTACCATCCACAGACAGACGGACAGACCGAGGTGGTCAACACAAGTCTTGGAGACTTGCTGAGGACCTTGGTGACGGAGCACCATAGTAGCTGGGACAACATATTACCACAGGCAGAGTTTGCGTACAATGATTCTGTGAATCGGAGTACAGGAAAAAGTCCATTCCAGATTGTGTATGGGACACAATCGAGGGGATTTTCTGAACTTAGGGAGTCAGAACAGGCTGCGACTAGCAGCGCCAGCGCACAAGAATTCACTGAAGCGATGAAAGAACTTCACAGCAAGGTGAAGCAGCGATTGCAAGACTCAAATCAGGAGTACAACCGCAGAGTCAATCAGCGAAAGAGACAACTTCAATTCGAAGTTGGTGATTTGGTTCTAGCACACTTAAGGAAGGAAAGGTTCCCAAGGGGAACATACAACAAACTGAAGATGAAAAAGATTGGGCCATGCAGAGTCCTGAAGAAGTTCGGAGAGAATGCTTATGAGATTGAGTTGCCGGATAGCATCGAGATATCTCTGATATTCAACATAGCAGATTTATATCCATACAAGGCTGGAGAAATAGAGACTGGAATTGAGGAACCAGTGATCCAGTGGCAGAAGCAATTACCAATAGCAGAAAAATCGCAGATGGAGTGCATACTAGACAAGCAAGTGGGAAAGAAGACCAAGCGAAAGCGGTATTTTGAGTACCTGCTGAAATGGAAGAATCACCCAGTCGAAGATGCTAGCTGGGAAAATGAAATAGTGATACAGGAGCATGGACAGTCCGTGCAGGAGCTCATGGACAAGAGCCCATGAAAGTTTTCAATCCAAGGAGTATGATGTAGGAGCATCGCTCACTCATCAAGCGAGCCAGCACATCGAGAGGAAACAGCTGGACAGCACTAGCACACATTTTGAAATACTTTGGAAGTTGTTGCACCGCTCTTTAAATGAAGTCATGTGAAATGAAGCGCACTTGTATTGTAAAGGGGACCTTGAGCCTTTAAGCTCTCGTCCTTAGTAGATAGGAAGACATTTAATAGATTTAAATGCAGGTAGATAGATGTTTAAGTCTAGATTAGACAGTTTTATTTTTCGAGAGGGAAAACGGATATAGACACCCTCCTTTGTACATTGTAAAATAATCCAGAATCATATTCATTCAGGAGCAAGAAGAGAGAGCAAGCAGAGGATTTGTGAAGAACACCCATGTACAGATGTTTTTGAATTAATAGAAGAGAGTCTTTGATTCAATTTCATGG